>KE525057.1:1169641-1207114 GCA_000441895.2 Anopheles sinensis | reverse complement strand
TTACTCTCGCAAGGATTCACTTTTCCATTGCTGCTCTCTCGAAACCAGGTTGTTTAGGATTTCCCTTCGCAGAAATAGAAGGAAAATGGATGGGAGAGTCAAACAAAAGAGAGAGAGAGAGAGGAAGAAAGTAGGTGCTTGGAATTTGAAGTATCGGAAAATCCCGTGAACGGTGTTCTTTTATGGGGTTAAAAAAGGAATAAAAAGGCAGGGAAAATCCTTCGTAGTAGTTGTTGCGTAGTAGTGAACAACTGTTATGACTCTGCTCCAAATGTCTTACGCATTTTTTCTTCGGAGAGTTGACACTTTGACATGCCTCCGCACTTCCAGCAAGCGCTGGCGGGTGATTTGTGGAGTATGTTGCCGTTTGACAGACACTGGGAGAAAAAGGTCCTATACATTTTCTCACCTACCTGCTAAATGTCCTAGAACCTCTCGGCTGTAGTATACGGCGTTCATTTGAATGTCACCTCGCGGAATGTTGGTAGACATTCTTGGGCACTTCGCCACTTCAACCCGGACAATACCCGCCCGCCGGACGCATGGACACACCATGAAGTCATTCGGCTTACATAACGTCGCTTATACACATGGTTTTAAGAGTTTGACTTTTTTGTTTCAAACCACCGCGTGGAATAGTTTTTCCAACCGAACACGTGACGTAATGGGAGTAAAGAAGCGCGATCCTTTTTCTTTTGACAACCCAATACCTTCACACTGTAGGTTTTTCCAGGTTCACTCTCGGGATAGAGTGTTAATATTTACACTTCAATCGAAACCGCACGAGAAATTTCATCTTTTGAAGCTTTAAAAAATGCATGCTTCTACTCCGTTCTTTTATTAAACGGAAATACTGCTAGCGAAAACGGGTACGAGTACAAGTTGGCTCTTTTGCCTTCCCGCTATGAATTTAAACAAGTTTTTAAAACACCTCAGCTGTGGAAAGCTTTCAAATGGCAAACACATCTCTTTCCGGGTGGGCGATTTTCAATGAATGTTAAATTTTCCTACTTCGGTCCCGTTTGCTCGGTTTTCAACGGAGTTGTACCGTTTCGAGCTGGGGTTTGATTGTTTTATCGATTGCCGTTCGTCCGGAGTAGGGTCAGAAGTGGAAAAAATAGTTTAAATTTATGATTGCATGTCCGATGACGGCAGGGCCGAAAACTCCGGTAGGTCGAGGAACGAAGCGCATGTTTCTTGTTGCTGAAGCTTTTTCGCCGTTGTTGACTATTTGCTCTGTTTGCACACTTCTAGGTAGGAAAAATCATTGTATAATCAGAAACGTGGCCTATTTGAGAGATGGGTTGTAGAGAAAGGATCTAGTGACATTGTTTCGTAACCGTGGTAAGGATATTTCTGACAAATCTCTAAAGCTTTTCGCGGTAAAGCTCTTCTCTACGCAGAAATGGTTGAAAAGCATAAGTTGTTTCAGTTTCGTTTTATCCTTTTGTTTTCTGTTGGACAATGCAAATCCATTCCCATTTCATATGTCAAACGAAGATTTCTTAAACCTTCGAGGAGCCGTTTGGTTTTGACTAAGATATTACCATCGAGGGGATATTCCAGTTCAGTAATGAGACTATCCTCTACAAAAATTGCTATTAAAATTTATTGCATACTGTGTAATCTTCAAAGTATGGCCTTTAAAGTTAGCTTTTTGCTAATCTAGTAAGGATAAATGAAACGTTTTGGGGCGATTTTTACTAAATTTCTACTAGCCCCAACCTTTTGAGCGAAAACCCCTTCGATGCGAGCATTTGAAGATGGATTGCACAGAAAGGCCATAGTGATTCGCCTAATTAAAACAGGAAATTAGAGATCAGGTGAAGATGGATCAACTGCCTTTCAGCGGGAAACACTTCCATGCTTAACATGAAATTAATTAGCCAAAACGAACCCCACCATGAATGTTGAGGTCCTCTTGCGGCTTAGAAGAATTATGTTGAAGTTATACTGGAATGTGATTACCTTGCGTTTGTTGGTTTGTTTCCAACATGACGTCGTTGCCAGGCACGGTCCACTCCATTCGGTTCCCCGTGTGCACAGATTGTCCTTGGCGGAGCATAAGGTCCCGGATGGAATCATTTTTCCATCGCTTTTGCCCCCGCAGCGTACTCCGTAGGCTTTGTTATTAATTACCGAATGGCATTGTGAGAGTTAATTAGCCGTGTTTGCCCGCTCGCCGGTAATAGTCTGGTGCTCGAATCGGGGGAGATGGTCCGTAGCTGCCTTTTCCCCAGAATAGAAAGTAGTCATTAGGAAAAAGCGGGCCAAAAAGGATGGCGAAAAAAGATCCTTGAAGGAAAGGTAACGCAACCAGAAGCTCCGTTTGGGGTTACGTAATTCGGGCGTCGTGCAACGGAGATTTTTAAGACCTAACCTCTGGTACACACCACAAGCGGCGGGCAACGCAGCAATCGAAACATCAATTCGATCGACCTTCACCTTGATCGCCGAATGACCGCACCAAACCGAAATAAACCGCCAGAAAGCAAGGCTTCGCCACCTTCGAAAAAGGCCCCAAGGAGAGTAGTCTCTTGCCCCTGCGAGGTAGGCGTTTTGAGTTGGAAACACGATTTCGGTGGCATTAAGGTGTGCCAACGTCTCGGTGGGAGCCAGTTCGTCTGTCCGTTCGCTTGGAGTGAGGTGGCACGTACAAAATTTAGTCATGTTGGGTCTCCTTTTTCGCGAAACGCAAAGCGTGGCATGTCATTAGTATTCATCGCCCAAAAAGAGTGCTCCAAACAATCGGATGCACACGCTGTACAGCTTTTGTGGGGTAGAAGCGGGATGTTTCCGCCAAAAAGCGGTGGCTTTTGGCTCTATTTTATTTCCATCTTCGTTAATGGACGTCCGTGGATGAGCGATAAAATATTCGCGTTTTTGGTGATACATCCTCGAACCGGTTGTTCACCAAAACCGGCGAGTTCGGAAAGAAAAGGCGGAAAGAGGCGATGAATTAATGGCGCGCGCGGAAATCGTTGGCTGGACTTTTCCGGTTTAATCGGGTGCAGCTGGTTCATAGAAGTTGATAAGGTTAGCTGCTAGAGTAAGTTTTGGCAACGACATGTTAAGAAGCTTTGGTGAGATCATTGATATTCCTCGTTTAATGCCAAGTGGAAGGATTTGTTCGCACGTGATTCTGCAAAACGCCAGTATTTTGGATCCATCAGCTTACAACCCGGTCTATTTGCATTTTGGCACTGGACCACTATTGCCATTTTACCAAAGTTTATATCTTAATTGAAAATAATTATCTACCTCACACAACCAGAGATTATCGGTTCTAATGATGGAGTAAAGTATAGCTCCAAGACAATTTGGTCCCGGAGAAACACCTGCAATGCGCCTCAAGCAAAACTTTGGTTTGGCAAATCTCACGACATGCCATAAACATGCAATCTAATGTAACCTGCTAAACCGGTGTTGGCTCGAAGCAGATATTCTGGTCGTCTGAGAATTCCGATGCGCTGCAGAATATTAGTTCACATTTTCCACGTACACCAGGAATGTGGAAAAGTATGACATTGTCATATCGGGCGGACAAAATTATAGTGTGCTGCTGTTTACCGCGTGCTTCATTAACTGACCACAAACAATGCTGCGTCAGTGGGAGAGGGTAGCTGTTGGTAAGGCACCCGTCAAAAATGCCCACAACGATTATATCTCCGTACTCCGCCACGTGACATACCGACCACTCCGCTCTTGTTCGGTGTTGGTCGTGGCGGCGTTAATATCCAAACCGCGACTCGCGCAACGCATAGCCACGAACAGCGAATGCACTTCACGTCGTCGCATGCTGCACTCGCTGCAACTACGGTGCGCACTACAACCTCCACAAAATAGGTCAGTGGTAACGGACGGCCGTGCGTAGTCGTCGTTGTGGCGATACACAACACACCGCTCGTCCGTGGTGTGCGTTCGAACAACCGGCGGATTAGGAGTTGGCGGTGAGGAGCGAAAAAAGAACTACATTAATGTAAATTATTGATCGAGGGCAACGTATGGTTGGGGCTGCCATGGATCGATCCGTGACTCCACCGGAGTCGGTATGTGTGTGCACGATGAATATTTAAGGGCTTTTATTGAACTTTCACATAAACTAACCTCACCTGACGATGCGTGTGTCGCAAAGACACCGTATCGATAAACTATTGAAACACCGTTTAGGACCTCTAAGTCCTTGGTGGAGAGTTGGTTCGGTCCATAGAAAAATGGTATGATGAAGATTAATTTACCGAAGATGAACGAACATAAACAAGCACCATGTGTGGGTACATCTGGCTTAAGATATTCTAAGAAACCATTCGAAAAAATGGAAGGCAACTTGCAACCGTCTCCAGTTACGGTAGCAGCAAGTTCGCTAGAAGCCCGTTCCGTTTTGCGATCCTCCACACCTTGTTGTACGACTAAGCGGCTTACGGTGGAGGGAGTTGTCGCGTGACCACCAAGACCAAGACCAAGACCAGGCCAACCTATCGATTTTACCGCACGCCGGAGCCCGAAGCCAGCAAAATGATTCCACATCGGGCACAAGTACAAGCTCGGGTGAACAAGGTCCCACACCTCCCCGACCTCTTCTTCCACCGAAAGGACCGTGAGATACACGAACTGCAGGCGCGTTCGAGCGTTAAGGGCAAACTTGATCAAATTAATTCGCGGGAAATTGTGTCTGCGCGCGCGAGTTCTCTGCCGGATTTTGGAAGCGAGTCGCTCGAGAGCCGAAGAAAAACGCTAACCTGATTATTTATGTGTTCCCCAGGCAAATGATGTTGCATCCCTGCGAAACTCCGACTGGAACGCATCGTTTCCTGTGGACCATTTGTTGTGGGTGGATTATGGTCTACCGGGGGAACATTGGACTCCGTTTTCTCTTATGCATGACAATGGCAAAAGTTGGTGAAACTTTTCATCGAGAACAGTCGATTTTGTACGCACGTTCTCGTATTCTTTCGGCACCAGGAAAACTCTGCCCATGGTCCCCTACGGTATTTGTGTTTGTGTATGTGACACATCGGAAGTTTTCCATCCATTCCACATCGGATGCCGGAGTGTTAGCGTACCAGGAGGGCGAATTTCCCACCGGGTCGCTTTTGGAATTAAAAATTTAGCAGCCCGATCCCCACATACGGTGCGTGGAGTTGGTGGATTTTCCCCGGCACAAGCAGTCCCGGAGCTGCTTTCACCGGGTTTTCGAAGGCGACTGGAGTGTGGGTCATTATTAGAACAACGGATGGATGGATGATGATGGCTGCTGTCGTTGACATCGATTGGAGATACGATGCCTGAGCCCATCAGAAGAGTCCTTGGAGGATCTCGGAATCGACCCGTCTGTCATTGCCGGATATGAACCTTAATGGGATGAATGGAACATGGTACAGACATAAGCCTGCATGGACTTTTCCCGGGCGGATATACGGGTGGACATTAATGAGTTTGTGTGCTTTTGTGCCGAATATGCCGGTTGAATTTGGTTGGAGAAAGTTGTCCCATTTCATTTACAGCTCCTTCACGTTATCAAATCGTTTGGAAATTCCCCAAAATGGGGCTATAGAATAATTTTAGAACTTTGATTGACATGTACTCGTCATATTCTCCTTCGGGTAGGGAGGACTTTCCGTTTTACCCGAAGGCGAGGAATGGCTTTCAGTCTCAAACGAACGATCAAACATTTTGACAGCAGTGTTTGTAGTTTAAATCGCTTCACGTGACTCACAGTGAGGTCGCGTTCATTTAGCGTCTCGGAAACATCCGCAATTCGAACGTCAAGCAAGACAAGACACACCGCGGGCCAAGACTTTTGCTACGCTATTCGATGTCACGCTGCAAAGGGAACGGGAAATCCGATAGCACTAATCAACTTCGCACACGGACACAGAACTTGCAGATGCCTCTAGGAGGTGTTCGTTGTTCCGTCACGCAAAGGCACGCGCAAACTTTTCTTCACCCTCGTCTTCCCTCGAGCGCAACTGCAGCGCACCGGCTCCAACCAACCCGGAACCGGGCGAACACTATAAGGCCCCGTGGGCGTTGTATCAATTTTCATGCAATCAAGTATGCTTTCCAGCCACTGCGCGCGACCTGGTGACGTGGCAAAAGAGCACCGCAAACAGCTTTCGGTCGGCGGTCTGCTGGCTATCCTTGAACGGAGGCAACCGGTTCAGTACGTCGCAGTTCCGCTGCTCGGTAGTGCGTCATCATCACCACCACCACCGCCGCCTCTGTTGTGATCTATATTCTCCGATGTAGTGTCCACCGTCAGCTAACTCGATCAGCTTCGCTTTGATGTTACACCACGTTACCTGAGCGGGCTGATGACACATAGGGGGAGAGGACCAGGGCGTCTCGAGGATAGGATGAAGTTTGGTTTGGAAAATTACGCTAACGAGCATGCGAATAGCACCTGATGCCCGATGGAACGAGGTTAAATCAATGCAGAACGCCACGGAGCGAGCGGGTTTTGGGAAGCTGTGTGACTGATGACTTCCCGGAACAGACTTTGGAGCTAGGGGATGGTTCTTACTGCCATCTGCACTGCGTCTTGACGTTGGTTGATATTTATTCATGACAAGTCATTCCACTGGATCTCTACCTACGCCCAGGGCTGCATTTGAAGTCGGGTTGGTGATTCGCCACAGGAAATGCAATAAAGTAATCGCACCCGGAGCTCTTGGCGGTATCCATTTTTATTCGTTCAATCTTGGACCTTCTTTTGCGGTTCGGTCTGGATGCAGCAAAATATATATCTTCAAGTAAACGATGCGTCGCAAATGGTTGGAAAGGAACTGCTTCGAAACAATTGCCAGTTTATGTGAGTCCCGGTTCACTGTCTCACTGGATAATCCGCCGGTCACTGGCTACCATTTACTACTGCCAGCCGGGACATCAGCACAACCAGGAGTTCGCTGTTGGCTGCCTTCTTCCCTTTTTTTCTAAACGAGGTCACCAGAATGATTCATAAGTTTTAATGAATAAATTTCTCGCTCAGGCTATAAATGATGAGACAACTTTTCTGTCTCCACAATCCCGGTTCGGTTGGTTGGTTGCGCTCAGAAGTGTGCCCTACTTAGTGGTCATGACGCTGTGCCGAGTGCACGTAGGACAGCCGAAGTAAACGTGCCTTAAATGGCCAGCAAACGGGGAGGGGGATGGGAAGCGACAAAGGGCTGGGATTTGGTCGTTTGCTTTAAGTTTACCAAACCATCCGGAGGTATCGGGAGTACCAAAGACACTGTAGATTCTGCGGTGGTTCGATGTTACCACCGAGCTCTTGCATAATCAAACAGGATTATGTCGCACCAGCGAGCAAAAGAATTATCTTCTTGCAGCAATGAGACGGTTGCCATAAAGGTTATGTTTCCAAGTGTCGGTTCCATCCTTTTTCTTGACGGTTATTTTTTGATCACGCTTGGCTGCTTGTTGTGTTCATCGCTGGACGGTAATTCCATGCCAAAATGCGAAAATAAAATCAAATACGTACGAAATTTACGTTCACTCGTTCGATATAAAATCGACGCCCGGCACGAGCTCTGTTCAGGGTCGGGTCGTAAAAAGTAATAATTCGCAACGACAAAAACGCACTGCTAAACGAATTACCTTCGGAGCGCGGAAAATGATAAATATTGAATCAGCATAAGATAATCGTGGCCCCCGATACACGCCGGTGACACTTCGAGACGTTGTGATGGGGCCGATCTGTCCGCTGCTTCCTTTGTCTTTGATGACGAATCATCTTCCACAAGGCCTCCATAGCGAGCAAACGATAAAGAAAACTTACAGTCGGTCCGCGAAGCAAAAACAACCAAACGCCGAACCCGCTGCTTTTTGCTGCTTTCAGGCTCAGAAGTGGCGCGCATGATAGCCGTTTCCCTTTGTTCCGCCAGGAATCCGGTTGTTGGCAGAATCACTTTCATGTTTGGTAATAACATTATCGATCAATAAATATTTTGCGCTTGTGATTTCGACGCTGGAAGTTGATTTCGGTTCGGTGGAACATGAAGATACGACGAAACGTTCCAGAAGGAACGAAAGGAAACGAAACTGGATGCTGCTCCCAGATGCATGATCACAGTTTGCACCTCCGAATGGCGCTAACCACTTCGCGACCGTTGCCTACCGTCGTCAAGCTAGCGTGAGATTGTTGAAAATGGCATCTGATTTTGTTACGTTTTGGTGAGTAACTCGATAGATGCGTCAGTTTCGCCAAGAGGTGTTAATTGCATCGGACGCAGCAGATGGTATGTCGATAGTCATATGATTAGGCTGATCATCAGCGATGTGATGGTAAAACCCGTATAGTGGAAGAAGTTGAAAACATTGCGAAACCCGACGGGGATGAACTGGTGAAATCTTCACTTGAATTTCCCATTCCTTTGAACAACCCGTGATTCAACTGTTGTTTTTGTTTACTAAAGAGAATCAAGGTGGTAGATTGAATCATTTCCAATTTAAAACAACTTAGAACAGCAAGAGCATTCCTCTTCTAAAATATTGTAATTTTAACGAAGGTTGTACAGCGCTCAAGTTGTTTTAAGTTTGCAATTTGTTTTGTTCTTAACTCTAAAAGACGTCTGTAGCCTCTATCGTGAACCTGTATCGTGAACCGTATCAGAGATAAGGTTTCTATGGTGTGTTTGCATCGTTCAACTCTTTTGAGACGTATGCATATTTATGGCCATTAGGGCAATTTACCTCCAAGATCAAACCTTAGCAACTTGTCTCGCATGAGACTACTTCTTCTTCATGTCGTATTCTGCCTCCATCGGAGTACTTCCACTCTTAGGCACTCTCTGACTCTTCCTCTCTCTCTCCTGAGACAATCCCTTGATGTTTCATTTCAATGCGAAGGAAGAATCTTATGCCCACAACTTATGATAAACTCGACAGCATGGCTCAATTACGGCAAATAGACACGAGCTCGCTTCCTGTTCTGTCTCCGTTGTTGTTTAGTCTCGCGGACTTCAGCAGATACCACTTCTTCAGGTTGAGGTTGAATGATTGTTTCTGCGCAATATGTAAGGAACAACAATATGTGTGTGAGGTGGACACTTACCGGCACTGGGGCTTTGTAAAGCGGACAGATACTGATGGTAACGATAATGCGATGTTGCCCAAGATAGGGAAGCAAATGTCACTATCTGCTCGGGCTTGGGGGGGGGAGGACTTTTGACGCGTAATCCCACACGCGCACGAGTTAAGTAGCGCTCGTCGCACTCTGTAGTGTAAACACCGACACACATCGAGGTTATCGCTGCTGGAATGCACCGGAATCGACCGACGATGCACCACCTTCACTGCGCACACTACAGCACTGTTGACTTGATTCTAGAAGTAGTAGTAGTAGTAGTAGTAGTAGCTGCTCGCTAGTCACTGTCCATGTTCGTTGGCTAATGGGTCGATTTTCAGGCTCGTTGAATCGATTTGTGTCGCAATGTGTAGGGGCACGGAGTCGCCGCTCTAGAGATAAGTTCTCTATTGTAAACAATCGTACTGACCAACGAACAAACGAAAGTAGCTCCACACCCAACAACACCGACGATTAGAGGCAGAGCAACCTTCGCCAATAGCTGCGAGAAGTAGGATTGCGTGATTGCCTGCCATTAGATAAATGAAAAGGAAATGTCATCGCAAATTACACCATTTCTCTCGATGTTCATTCGCTCGGCTTCCCTCAATCATCTTTCATTGGGCCAAGCTAATAAGTGGAGTGTAAACCAGGATCCTTTGTACTCCAAAGATGTGAGTGAGAAGGAAGGGTGGGATATTGCCGAAGGGCACCGGACTAAAGCACTAAAACAATTTCAGCGACACAAACTTCCAATTCATCCACACACTCAATTGTTGTCCACACGCACATACTCACCGGCTCGAGAGAAAAGTGGTGAAAACACACCGATTTCGAACACATTTATTGCCAGAAAAAGAAACACCCACTTTTCCCACCTTTCACCACCCAGACACCCACACACGCACACACACACACATCGCACATTAAAAAGGACAAAGTTTTTCCACCCCGGCGCAGCTTTTGTGTGTTTGTATCCCGCTTTACGTTACGTTCCTATGTTGGCCGGTCATCTGGCACCTCGCGCGTTGCTAATGCTTTCTTAATGTCCTTGTTGAATCTGGGCTTGCGGTTCGGCTCGTGCAAGATTACATTTTTCCGTTCGAACGCGGTTAGCCTGTCGTTGGTGTTGGTTCCCATTTGGTCGATTGTTTTGTACCTTTTTAGTAGGTGGTGGTGTTGGTATTTTTCCAATTCTTTTCGCTTCCTTGTTGTGTTCCATCTGTCTGTATCTGGCCAATGTTACCGCTCACTTATTTCACGATGATCATTTTTCGACTTTGTTTTTTTCTGTATTTCACTTTAGTTCGTGTTTCGGCAACATTTTGTCTTATTACGGTTTCCGTTTTTTTCTTTCTTCCTTTTTTATCTTCTTTTTATACTCAACTATTTATAAAACCAACCGAAATCGCCTTTACACCGGTCGTCAATAATTGCGGTCGTTTGGAATGAATTTCTTTTGCGTGAATTCCTTCGGTTTGGTTTGTGCTGTTTGGTTTGATATTTTATTGATAATGTTTGATGGCTTTTCAAATTCGCTTTTATTTTATGTTCTTGAATATTACGTTTTTTGGTTTTCAACCAATTTCTTATTACATTTTTCGCTGCTTTGTGCAACTTCGATTTCGGCGATCCCATTGTTTTGATTGGAATGAAAACCAAAAATTGAACCCAAAATCCAACAACACCCACCACAAACCTGACCTGTTCAACATGTGACATTGTCAAAAACAATATAAAAAACATACCAACCAACCCTCATGGCGCACCACCCCCTCCGCACCACCCATACCACAGTAAAGATGCCCCAGTCCGACGGGGGGTATGTTTCGCTCGGCGGCGGAGGCGGTGGCCTCAACTCGGCGATCTACAACTCCACCACCGAGCCGCAGTCCGGCCCGAAGACGGTGATGGAGACGGTGAAGCGCGTCATCGGGACGGCCATCGGGGCGCAGGATAAGCACGCGCTGCTGGAGCGTAGCGGAGGTGGAGGAGCCCAGCCGTACATAGTCAGTGCCAGGTAAGGACACACACACACAGGACGGAACGCCAGGATTTCCGCCCCGCTTCTTCGCCTCCCCTCTTCCGTCCGCTGTCGCTGCCTCTGGAGCTTCTGCCGCTGCCGCTGCTGTTCGCTGTCGCTACTCCTTCCGCCTATCTTTTCGTTGTGGAATAGAGCAAAATTGTCTTTACCGCCTATCTTTTTGCTCTCTCAGTGTGTGTTTGTGTGGTTTTTCTTTTGTTTCTCATCCTCCAGTCTCATTTTCACCACTTTTCATCCTCATAAACTTTGCGGGTTTTCCCCGGTCCTACGAAAGCTTTATCCTTCCTTTGCCCTTCCCTGACCCTCCCATCGTTTTCCGTGATTGTCGAACCATTCATCTCGAATGTGGTGCGTCAACCAAACTTCCCGATCCGTTGCCATTGCTCTCATCGTCGCAAAGCTATCGCTGCATGATCCACCATTCCAGCTTTGGCAAGCAACTTTCCAACTCCGTCTTCGTACTTCCACCCCATGCTCTACCCCTCCGACGATGGCACGAACTCTAAAGATAGCAAGCCGTGAGCCAGATTGCGTATGGCAAGCACCGGAAGCATCCAGGGATAATGTACTGTTTACCTAGGACACTTTTCCACCACACAGAGTGCAGCTCTCTCTCCCGTCCCGTTGGTTGGTAGAAATTCAGGTCAACGGGGTTCAATTGCTCGCTTGTTCCTCCTTCCTTTGGACCATTGGCATGGAGAAGGGTTATAATGGATGTTGCAATTGGGTTTATTATAAGAAAACCGCAGAGCAATTGCAGCCGCAGGGCATAACCATTGTACTTCAACAATGTTTGTGTGCTGGAGTGCTTTTCTTGTGTGTGTGTTTCAAGCGATTGTGTATCCTTCGAAAACAGTCTTCGGTATTGTAGTTCGATATTCAGTTTCATGTGGCCTTGTTAAGGTTTAAAAATACATTTTAAAATTGAATCGTCACATGTTTTATGCGTTTAGTTTTTTGCCAAAGTAAATATTAAAAAGTAGAATGGAACTATTTTCTATGATTAATTTTAGTTCTACTATGAATTAGTTCTACTGAGATAAAGTTTGAAAATTTGATAAAATGGATCAATCTGATGATTATTTTTCCTTTGAATATCCACAGAAAGGACATGAAATTGTAGTTGAAAGAAAGTTGAATGCTAGTAGCGAAAAGAAACGAGCTTTAAGCCAAGAGTCGCGAAATCATTTGCATAATGATCCCATAGTTTGATTGCATTGTGTATGTCAGCTTTTTGTCAATTTCAAGTTGAAGTTCATTCGTGTACGATCGACCGACGAACAGAAAACGAAGGTTAGATTTGAGTAGGAAGACGAGGAAAAATAATCAAATTGCTTGACGAAAGGCATAAATTATTGATGCGTCACTGGATCCTTTTCCGAATGATTCCCAAAATGAGGAGAAAAAAGTTTCCCGAATCCCACGGCGGAAATGTTACACAGACTAGTCTTCGAATGTATTCTAGTTCACAAAGAAACACCAATCAGCATATGCTCATTTCCGTGTTTGGGTTAGAACGTTCACGGCATGAACAAGCTTTTTCTCCTGGCCAGAGGAAAAACGGTCCGGATAGCGAATTTCCTTCCGTCGAATTGGTCGGCATTTGTTGCGCCTCGCAGAGCACGAAATAGTAGCGATAGTGTGTCTTCTCCAAAGCCTCACTAGTTGGTGTGTGACTAAAAAAGCTCAACGAGCCGGTTCGATTCGTGCGGATTCGAATGATGCCTCGCCCGGAAGTTGTTTGATTGTGCACGTAGTTTAGCTTTTCTGCTCGAGCCTCGGAATCATTTCACGTTCTGCCAGCGAGGCACGCACGGACGAACGTTACGGATTGGCGGTCTTGGGTTTCGCGCATGGCTGAAATCTGCGCCAAATCGGTTGAGATAGAAGAACTGGTAGCTCTGCTCGTGCTTCACCAAACGGGGTGAATCAATTTCCTGTCGATGGTATTGATTTTCCCCTCAATAAAAAAAAAAACTTACCGATCACCGACGGCGAGCCCATGCCGGGCCTTAGCTGTTGACGTTCGGTAAATAAAAATTATGCTATGAAAAATTGGATTTAGGTAAACAAGGAACCTCCGGTCGGGCCCGATGTTATTTTATCGAAGCTCTTCAAACATCGACTTAAATGCTACTTTTTCCCTCCGGAATGTCTACGAACGAATTTTCAAGGGTATTTAAAGTATATTTGCATATTTTCAAGCGATTTGAACGGCATTTTCAAAATGGCAGCCACTTTGTCGAAATTTTGATTTTCCTCCGAATTTGATGCTGCCAAATTTATTCTTCCCGTAGAATCAAAACGTGGGCACAAACCAATGGCGACATGTGTCTCTAACGCAGGGTATCGCAACAGATCGATAGCCACGATGCCTTATCGAAAGCCGCAGTCATTAGGGTGTCCCGAAGACCCGACCCCACCTTCCTTCTCTCAGGCATCAACACCGTGTTCAGACCGCAAATGACGCCCGGGCTTATCTTTATGTCAGTTTGGTTCAGTTCCCTCCGGTTTGGCAAGCGAAACAGACACTTGTCCAATGTTTGCCGAGAAAGCACGCCTCTGTATGAGGGTTGATTTTTTTTATCACACTTATGCAATCTCGTTCATTTCATCGACGCGAATGTACAAATTCGAAGCATATTTTGCCTTTTTTTTCTTCTGTGTCATGTTTTTCGACCGTCCAGCACAGCCCACATGTCTCTAGAGGTTTCCCGGGTGGTTCCCCATTTTGGGTCCACCCCGCTTTTAATACGCTTAAACGCTTTCTCCCTCTACACAAAGAATTTCTGTTGGCAAACGAATGGACGGTGGCTAGCCACTTTCTTCCAGCTGCCAGCATAAAAGTGTCATGATGGACTGAAACCACTTGTTAATTGTTGCATTATGCTGCAAGCTTTAGTTACTCGATGCCTCGCTGAACACCTAGGTCGTGTACCGTTCGAACACGAAAAACGTTCTGCTGGCTTCATGCCAGAGATTCTTTCGAACGCCATGATGAACAAAAATATTTCCAAAGCTGCAAGAAAGAAAAAAGAAACGGCGGAGAAATATTTTCCTACGTTTTTCATCTTTTGCAAAAAAAAAGTTTGCTCGATTCAGTTGGCAAGTTTATATTTACCCTGTTCGTATAAAATATGCTTTACTTCACATTCCCGCCTGTTCGTTCCGGAGTTTTCCGCGCCGAGCTTTGTTATTGAATTAATTCCAGCTCGATAGGAAACGCACAAGAATTTTGCTACTTAATCTTCTCCTTCGTTCGAAGGTTTTATCCTCCAATAAGTGCCGGTTGATATGTATGTAGATCGGCTGTGTTTTTCTCCCGACACGCTTCTATTTTCGTCTGCAGCGTAATAATCGGAAAGGAATTTTATCATGCGTGAATTTGCCTGTCGAATTGTTTGCAACTGTCAGATTTGATTGAACAAAGATAGAATCGGCCTCTTTTTCGCAGACATTAGGTTGCGCGCCTACCCGAGTAGATGTAATTCGCTTGAAACACTTTGGGGAACTTTCCCGGGGCCTGGTTGAAGCTTTCCAACCAAATGGTACACACTTGACTTTCCGCCCACCCGGTGATTTGAAATCGAGAAAATTCCACCCTGTAACAGGAGAACTAGGATAACAAAAAAGGTAAGGTACGCGTGTGGAAGATGCTTACCTTCTTTTCTTTTCGTTGCTTCGTTTGAATGTGCCTGCTTTACGACTTCTGCCAAACGCTGCTGCTGCTGCCATCATGTGAGGGATCTGTTGTCGTCGCCATGCAAATATTATCACCGCAACTTTTGCTCATGAATCACATCATCTAATCACATCTTCTCCGCATTCCGTTCGATCAATAATCAATGTCCGTAAAACAAGATAAAAATCAGCTTAGCGCAGTTTTCACACTCAAAGCAAACAATTTAAAATACATATCAGAAAGTAACAGGATAATGAATCAAGAAATGAAATAGTTTAACACATCAATTCCACACCGTATACTCCACCCCCTTCCGTGTCTCAACCCACCATTCACTTATGTTGATTTTGAAATTTTTCCTTCTCTCAAAACTTTTCGAAAACAAAACCCAATTCCTACTCTATTTCCCCTTGCCTTGTGTATGTGTGTTGTCCCTCTTTCTATCGTTCCTACTAACTACTTTTTTGCAATCTGTTTTTCTTTCTTTTGTTGTTTACTTTGCCACCCCACCCCCTTGTTCTATTCCCCGGTTTGTGTTCGATTTCGTTTCGTTTTTCTTTATATGTTTACTACGTATGTTTTCGGCCTCTGCATGTGATTTAGTACTAATTTCAGAGATCGCGACAAAACCGGCAAAGCAGCGAACGCAAGAATGCCATCCGCACCAGCACACACTGCCGAGGAAGCTCGCCTGCTTGGGTAAGATTGATGCATTTTGTTATGATTTCTTTCCTTACTTTACTTTACTCCAACGCTCCTTTCTTCGGCATTGCGAACGCGCACAACTCCGTCCGTTGTGTGATTTCGTTGGTGGGATTTTCGCTAAGCCCGCCTTGGAACTGCGAATGAGACGCGTGTATGATGCTTGGTTGAATCGTTTGGTTTGAGTTTGGTTTTCAGTCCCACTAAACCATCACTACCATATCCTGGTTCAGTTAGTTAAGTTTTTTTTTTCTTTACTCAACTTATGTTTAACCTGCTTGATGAAAGCACGACACCGTCCAACATTGAGACACAGCAATGTACAAACAAACAAAACAAACAAACAAACAAATCAACAACAGCTACCTCACAATCTGCTCAGGCATACACTCAACGACTGGCTCCCCTTTATCATGCTCTCAAGCTCATCGTATCGCCGCGTAGTGCTCTCATTTTGTGGCAACCTATATATATATAAATATTTACCTATACCTATATGATTCGTAAACATATTTATAAACATTTTTTAATAATACATAAGCTTAACATACATAAATAGTTATCGATATAAAATCCGTGTTGCACCTGCGGTTGTAGCACAAGCTGAAATATAGTCGCATAATGTACAGTATGCTTAAGTTTCAAATATTTTGTACATCAAAATGAAAAGATCCCTTGATGACCCTTAAACTAGTTCTTATTTCGATTGCTTCACCGTTGACTACAAGGGCAAATTGCAGTTGAATATTGAAAGCTTCATAATGAACCTGCATTTCATTTGATTAGAAGAATTGCTGGGACATTAGAACCGGTTTTGAAGAAAAGGAAAATGGATCCTTTTTCACCGGGACTCCAGCACTTTCCAGTGTGCCCATCATCTTTCCCTGGAGGCAATTAAAAGTGCCCCACTACCGTCACCAACTTTTCCTATTATTACATTTTCTTCCTCCATCATCGACCATCAACTCGATTAGAGGCCGGAACGGAGAAGGAGGATCGAGTGTTGCGACGGATGCGTGCGCTTGAAACTGTGTCGATAATGGACAGAGGAAACCCGGAACAACGTTAGTGAAGGCGGGGGGTCTTAGTATGATTTCCATTATGCAACAATTTTCATAGCAGGTTGTCGTCGTTTCGACAAGCGTAGAAAGACTTATTTCAAGAGCAAGAAAATGAATAAGTTGAACCCTGAATGGAATGGGAAGGTGGGTTGGTGGGACGGGAAAAAATGGATCGATGGCAAAATGAACAAAAGCTCTTATGCAACGAATGGCGGCGGGAGTGCAGCGACCGAGAGCCGGTTGGGAAAATGTAGTCCGCAGGAAAATGCATTAACTTGCCTCCCCCGGCAGCGAGATCCTTATCGTTGGAAAAACGGAGGCCACTTCCTGGGTGAGTGGTTATAATTCATATGAGAACAAACCCCCTCTCTCTCTCTCTTGCTCGTGGGAAGGGGGAGGAGAGATTATGGAAGGCTTCAAGGATCTTCCCTCATTAGGAAAGTAGTGCATTGTAGAACACAAGTCGACCAACGACGATGTCATGGGCTCTTTGAAAAACCGACACGACACGTCGCTGTATTCGCTTTTCAGAAATCTCTGGAAAAACATCACACAGTGAAGTGTTTTGTTTACACATTCGATGCCTCGTCGTTGGGGTTCCGTTTTTTTTTCCTCCGTGGAAAGTGCAGTCGTGGGCGGAAAAACAAGGATTCGGATACACACGGCACACGTTTCCATGGGAGTTGCTTCCGAACAACGTGCTTTTGTTGTGCTTGTTTCGCTTCGAGCGCCCGACAAAGAAAACTGCACGGGCAGCATAAAAATGATCAGCAAAAACAACACGTTTCGACACGGAATTTATGACTTTTAACAAGATCCGTAAGATACCCGGTATTTTTCTGCCATGCCAACCATCGGTTGAGTTATTTAGAACGGGTCGTGCCAATCGAGGCGTGTATCGTTCGGCATCTTTTTGGGCTGTTTCGAAGCAACGCCATGTTTGGTTTGTTGATAACCATCCTTGTGTTATGAAGCCTTGGCGCTTTATGCTCGGATAATTGTTTACCCGATGTTGCTTTTAATAGTCATATGCTTTTGATGTGATTTTGTTATGCGAAACAGTGAACGAAATTACGTCGAGGAATGTTTTCTGTACTTCCAGTGTTAAGGTGTGGTACGCGAGCTTCACTAAATGAGAGCTCAGTACATGGTTCGCAAATTAGCATGTCTTGTTGCGTTGTGTCGTGAACAAGATCGCACCCTTATCCAACTCTCGCGAAATACTACGAAAAGGGGTAAACGGTTGTGTTGAGGAGCAAGAAACCGCTCCCAGTAGCGAGTTGAGTTGGTTACGAGTTCCGAGATTTTGCGAAGCATCAAACATTTTCGACTGATGTTGGGCAAACTACTTGAAATGGATGGTGATAAGCAATTTGGGTGTGGGCTCTTTTCGGGTGAAGAAGGAAAAAACTCCAACAAGAACACCCCACAGTCTTCAGTTTGGGTGCGTCTTATGACTGGTTTCATGCTGACCAGGTTTTGTTATTTATTACGCAGCCATGCTCGAATGCGCGTCTTCGTCATGCGGCACCGCCAAGCTAACCGGTATTTACTGGAAAACTACTGGCTGAGCGACGCACAAACGTCGATGAAGGAGTCAACAAGCGGAAAGGAAAAAATAGGCCGTAAAAAATCAAATCTGGAGTAAACAAGCACCCTCGGATTAGCCACCGAAGACGTACAAGTCAGACACGAGAAGTCGCCAGATTCCGGCGAGACGCCGTAATGATGCCCCGAATTGTGTGATGGAATAAGTTTGATACTGTTCATTAGCTTTTGTTGGTGTCCTTTTTGATAGGGACCTAAAAGACTAGACAAACTATCCGAACAAATCGATTCGACGTCGGTATTGTACATCACAAAGACCTTTTCATCTTCAAAGATAGTTATCCTTGGCTTGATTCCAATGATCAAAGCTAAAGATATGCAAATTTCTTTTTCCAAGTGTTTAGTTTGTCGCAATTTGTTGCAATTGTGTAGAACAATGTCGCCCGTTTTGCTTGGAGCCTTTACTCCCTCGGATGGTAGGTTTAGTAAAACAGGTTGAATCTGTTTTGAACAGTTTTATGTCAACAAGGACACAAGCTAAACATTGGAAAACAATATTTCAATGTTTTTCTTCTGTGGAAAAGGCTCCGTTCCAATTTCAACTCGAGTGTGGGGACTTCGGAACGGGTGCTCCATCTTCGGTGGTTGCGCAATCTGCTCGAATTTTTCAATAACAACAACAAAAAACCCATCTCCCGGAATATCCCCCAGGTCTCCTATTGTTTTTGGCAGGTTGCCTTGAGATCGACCGATGTTTCTCTTTTCGAGAGGAGGTGGGATCGAAACTGGATTCCGGTAAGTTTAATCAGTGACATCAGTCGTCGGCTAAATTTAGTCCAATGCGGGCCACGAGAGTTGCCAGCCGTGTGTGTGTGTGTGTCACTGGATATGTCAGTGCTGCGCCATCCGTCATGGGCTTTTGGGGGGATGGGAGTTTTTACCCTTATTTTTCGTACGAGTTTTGCGAACGGAGATCCACCAACCGATGGTATGTGAACGGTTTGGTTGGTAAAGTCGTAAACTTCGGGCATCGCCGCCATATTTGCTCTGTAAACATCCCCTCCCACCTTGGCGAAAGATAATCGTCCTTTCATAGGGATGCGAATTAATTAGTCTATCAAATCCAGATCAATTTCGCTGGCGCACGTTTGCCGATGTTTACTTTTCCGTTGGGTTATTGGAAACCCATTCGGGACACGGGGCCTTGTTTGGTTTGGTTCGCCCATAAGCGACGCATATTAAAAATAGCTTTCATTTAAAATATGTCCGTCGTTGTGCTACAAGCAATTTGGTTTTTGAGTGTAAACTTAAAACCAAATTCATCCAATCAACAACCTGCACGTGGGCTTGAAAATTGATAAATTCTTCGGCAAACTAACGTCCAGAATGCTCAATTTGTCCGGTTCCACTTCCGTCCCGGGGAAATCGTAGACCCTGGAGGAAAATTAAACCTCGTCCTGTTTTTTTGTTTTTGGTTCTGTTTCAGCTGACATTCTAGCAATTCATTTCCCGTCCCGTGGAAAGCCCCGTGAAAAGGTCAAAAAGCTACCCCTTATCACATCACGGCGGAAAAGGTTGAAATGATAAATTGTTCCATTGAAACCATTCCCCGGCGCACGTTGTCCTAACAATGACAGACTGCCAAAAGTTCTTCCGCTGTGGAAAATCGTTTAATACCGTCCGGGGCAATCGCCGGGCGTATGTATGTGTGTGGAGTGGCCTTTGACCCGATGATTGGTAGGGGGAAAAAAAAATGGATGCTACAGTCAGGTCAATAGGAAGGGATTCTTTGCTGTGGAGTGCCTTGCATTGGAGAGGTTTCAGGTGTGTCCCGAGACCAACCAACCGACGGTCCTTTCCTATTATCTTTTCACATGCCTCCCCCTTTCATAGTGCTTTTTTCCGCACCACAAAAAAAAGTGGAAACAAGTGGCATATGATTTTTCCATCGGCATTTTGCAGCGGAACTTTTGTTGAATTCTGTGTTAACCCATCGGGTTGCCATAGTAACGACCACCGGTGTGGTTCGGCGCGCCAGCCAGTCGTCGGAGTGTTCGATTTTCTCGTCAACGCAACCGAACCAAGCGACCGGTGGAAAATAAAGTACCAGGCAGTGTGAACAAAATCGCATAACGACTGAAATCGAACACTTTTGTCGAAGGACATAATCGTCCTGTTGGATGGTGGAAGGTTGGTTTTTTCCCGTGGAATCGAATATTTGCTAAAAATAATTTTGTCTCGTGCACAATTTGACTTTCGTGCTCGTTCGGGGGTGGGAATATAAAAACGGCCCCCATTACCAGCGCTTCGATATTTTTTGCTGCCTTGTGGTATAAATGATGGAATATGGGTTTTCCGATTCTTTCCAACTGCCAGTGGGGACCCAGGTGGAAAGCGATGCTGTTACGTAACAACCCGGCGCCTGAACTTTTTCCCACTCCGCGCATCCGCGCGTCACCGGGTCTGCTCGGAATCGATTGAAGTTTGCCAACATTTGCTTTACCGCCGAGCACTGGGAAGAATTTGTTCGGAACAACAAAATATCTCAGAGTTAACAATTTGCAAAATTCTTTGCAACGGAAAAAGAAAACTCTCTCCCCTCCTCCCCCCTACCACCCTGCTCCAAATCAAACGTCTTCGGTGGGCGATTCATTAGGGCTTGGGGCAGCAAATATTTGGTCCGCCTCATCGAGCTCCTGCAGCCTTGGAAAACTTCCCCGAAGGCGGTTATTGCTTCAGTCGGGAAAGTTGCGAAGGACACCGAAGGCCGGCAAGTTTTTTTCGGGGCCGCCCGTGCAAAAAGGGCTTTGATTGGAGAAGCAGAACCGAAAATCCGATGAAAGAAAACAGACTGGCATCTGTAACAGGCAACTATCTGACTTGATGATTTGGCTTCTAATCAGCATCGGGGTGGATTTGATATTGTTCGCAGGCGTATTTTATGAACCAAAAATCGAATGATTCATGGGAAAACAGAGAGATTGCGAATGTATGTTCGACTGATTCGTGATTTAATATCTTAAACTTTATCGACTGTTCGGAAGAGCCTTCGACCTTTAACGTTTTTATGATCTTTAACCTTCTGTTCGATGCAATGAAATGGTCAGATCGCGTCCAGCATAATGTGCAACAATTTTTGCATGTTTCAGTTTTCCTACTTTCAAGAGTTTTAACAACTTATCAATGGAACAGCTTGTAGACATGATGTTCTTTCTTAGTTAGAAAGAGCTGTATCCATACATAGCTTTATAAACTATTGTTCTGTCATTGTAGATCTGTTCGGGATAGATAGATAATAGAATAGTCTTTTTATATTAGAAACAAATAATTTTCCTCAGCAATAAATCGAAATTGTCATTGCCTCAGAGTACTTTGAACTGAAGATTCCCCTATCTGCAGATCATTACCCGCTCTAAAGATATATGGGATATCCTAAGCATACGTTGAGTGGTAATAAAAGCCTTTAGCATTATTACGTCGCATGGATGGGACCAGTTTTAGTCCCTCGCGGTGCTTCGATTTTCGTTTATTTCGAACGTGGCTTCTTGTGTGACGAAAAATCGTCATCGTCACTGAATGCAATCGCTGGGACGTCCCTGAGTACGACCCTGAATCCGTAAAACGATAGGCGTAACCACCGCAACAGCCACGTACCGGTCAAGACTGACTCTATCCGCTTCGATCCTCTTTATTCCGCATGCAGAGCGATGCCGGTGGACCCGATGGACGACATTGAGCTGCGCTCGGTGCAGCTACAGTATCCGAACCAGCGTGGCTCGATAGTCGGCTCGTGCGACCTACGGCGCGTCCCGACCGACAAGGGTGACCTTCTGGTGGCGGTGCAGGGCGATACAACGAAGCCGGCGATCGTGACGTACCACGATCTGGGATTGAACTGTAAGTATTGCTCCTTGGCGGGATGTAAACCGACTGGAGATGCTTTAATAATGCGACTCCTTTTATTCTATTTGATACTCAGATGCATCAAGCTTTGCTGGGTTCTTCAACTTCCCCACGATGCGCTCGCTGCTGGACAACTTCTGTGTGTACCACGTGAACGCACCCGGTCAGGAGGAAGGTGCTCCGACGTTCCCCGAAGAGTGAGTATCTTTGTCTTCTGTCTCCCTAATCAAACGGATCTGACACTTTTCCATATAAACTTTCCACAGCTACGTGTACCCCACGTTCGACGAGCTGGCATCGCAGCTGCTGTTTGTGATGACACACTTCAATTTGAAATCCATCATCGGGTTCGGCGTTGGCGCTGGGGCAAACATTCTTGCCCGCTTCGCCCTGGCCAATCCGGATAAGGTGAGTCCTGAAGCGTGTCTGCTGATAACGAGCATGCTCCAATGCTGTGCTCTGCCGTTGAAATCGTTGTCACCCTGCCCCCCGCCGAGGATGGGTGACACCACTATCGCGTTCAGGGCTGAAGACGACGGCAAAGGATCGCGACAACCATTCAGTAGAGCAAGGACAGGATGATGGAACCCGATGGGCAAATACAATTCAATTTCGTCCATTTCGACAGGTCGGTGCACTCTGCCTTATCAACTGCAGCTCGACGGCGGCCGGGTGGATCGAATGGGGCTACCAGCTGCTGAACACCCGTAATCTCCGTACGAAGGGCATGACCCAGGGTGTGCTGGACTACTTGATGTGGCATCACTTCGGGCGGAATCCAGAGGAGCGCAATCTGGATTTGGTTCAGGTGAGTGCATTCAAGCGAGCCAAATGTGATACGACACATATTGTTTGACTCTAGTCGTGTACTAATATTTACTCGTTGTTTCTCTCTTTCTTTCTATACAAAAAAAAACAAATACACACCCACACGCCTGTTCTAATGTTCGCGTGCACAGCTGTACAAGAGCAACTTTGAGCGTTCGATTAACCCAGTTAACTTGGCCATGCTGATTGACGCCTACATTAAGCGTACGGATTTGAACATCGCCCGAACACCTTCCGGCTCACCACAAACAGGTAAGCAAAGACGAATACATTTTTGCAGGTGGTATTATTAAATTTAATACTGTTGCCACACACTTAAACAGTGTGAAAATAAACTAAACCTTCCTTAACATTGTGTTTAAATACATTTCAAACCGTCCTTAGTATTATTTTATTCATCGATGGTTTTGTGTTTAAAAGGTTTCAGTAAATGCAATTCAATCCGAGTTTTTCTTGTTTTATGTAAATTATTAAAAGTTTTGAAGTTAGCTTAAAATCACTTACCCCGGAAAGATATTTCGGAAAGACATTTTCACAATTTCGTACAGAATTTTAGTGCAATCATCGGCTATCGGTTGATGGAAATTTTATTAAATTTTAATCATGCTGATCTATATCCCTTCGCTTCGGCCCGAGTCTGGAAAGGCCGTTCGCACCGATGGACACAATTTTAATGCTTGTTTTAATTTTCTCTCTTCGCCCAACCCGCCGTTCGCAGTTGCCGCCCCGTCGCTGAAGATGCCTGTGCTAAACATTACTGGCGCGTTATCGCCCCACATCGATGATACAGTAACGTTCAACGGTAGACTTATCCCCGAGAAGACTAATTGGATGAAGGTAATTTCATTTTAATTCCAACGACGTCAATCGACACGCCGTCCGACGCGTCGGTTCTTTCCCTTCCACGAATATGCGTTTTCGTGTCGTTGGTTCTGACCAGGCACGTGTGTGTGAGTGTGTGTGATGTACGGAACACGTGCGGAATGTTATTTCCACCGTCGAATTCCACTGTCCGTTGGAAGAGCGTGGCGGTGGATAGGGGTTTCAGTTTTCGGGTGTGGTTTTGGGTTGAAGCGGTAACTAATGGACGAAGGTTGTAACCGCGTTTCGTAGTTTTACTCCCGCTCTGCTCATTATCGATCTGAAATAATGCATTTATGTAATGTGTCACTCGTACTTCCTTGTCTTGCATGACTCTACCTGACATATATTTCCTATTGTGCGGTTGAGTTAAAAAATAAATTACCGTATCACGCAGCAGGCTTTGTTGCATCGGGCAAAATAATTCTCTTCATTTTTGCCAAATTTTAACTCTTACGGAAAGTGACAAATATCGATATGGTGAATTATTTTAATTATTTCCGTTCCTTGATAGTGCAGTTCAGTAGTGAATACAAATGGCGTTCTGGTAAGCCTAAAGACCAGCTCCATGATGAACGACACACTGTGTCACGTTTTGCTCGGGATCTAATGATTTCTTAAAATTTGGAGCTTCTAAATTTACTTCCGTCGCAGTTTAACACAACGGAAGAGCGTAGAAAGAGGATACCATCTGGTTGGTAATAGTTTTCGGAGTAGAATTTCCTTTGCAGAAAATATCGACGGAGAAGTTTAATTTAAACATTTTCATTCGTCACTGTTTTATGTGTTGTTTGCAATAAATAAAGGGATATGAAGTCTGGCAAGACACTATTTAAATGATGGTCCATCCATACGTCCTTTCTTTGGTTTATTTGTTAATACGTGGTCCCTTACATTTTAGATCTCCGACTGCGGTCTGGTGCTGGAGGAACAACCAGGCAAGCTGGCCGAAGCATTCCGACTGTTCCTGCAGGGTGAAGGCTACGGTAAGTGTTAAATTTTCCGACTTCCCACACTTCCGTACTAGTGATGTAAGAGTATTGCGCGCATAGTACACACATTTCAACCCTGAAGCAAAACCCGATCAATAAACCAGTCGAGTGCTAGAGAGTGCCCACCCCACCGTACAGTTGAGATGCAGTTTTAGAGTCGTTTAGAGAAATCGATATGTCCGGAAGTCGTAGTATAAAAATGATACTCAAACAGACCTTGACCGCGAAGTTAATAAATGGGCAGGCGAATCGAGCATATTTGTGAAGCATTGGCGCAAGAGCACAATCTCTGAAGGAGGGCAGTCAGAATCGGAATAAAAGTAAACCGAAGTAGTAATCCTTGTACACTTACACGCTGAAATACACGCGCACACAGACAACACACCATTGCGTTAAAGCACACAAACACAAACACGCTATACCGGCCCGGCGACCACAACACGGTTAGCGTAAGGATGAAAGAGGAGGGACGTACTCGATCTGAGAGATGGAGCTATTTGATATGCTTTGCTTTTATTTTGTGAATGCGCGAGTTAAGCTACCAAAGCAGGCGGAATGCATTCGAAACACCAAACATATAAATATCCATTTTCACAACATGTTTGCTCAATAAATATCGCTCTGCATTCGTCATGCATTGATCGTTGTGTCGCTCGGGATGTTCCATACAGTACGCCATAGACACTGCCATACATGTTTCGCTAAAATTATCGCAGGGATGAGAGCAAGAACTAGTTTCACCACAAACGACTACATCCTTTAGCATCTTTTTCACAAGTTCATCTTACCTCATATATCAATAGAAAGAAAATTGTTCAAAAATGTCATCGATCAGCAAGCAAGGATCAGTAAAAAAAGGCATACTATTCACAAGCACACAATTGTTTCATCATACGATTCACGACACATCATATCATTCGAGACATGGTAAAAATTTACCACAACCAAATCGAAGGTCTGAAATTCCAATCATTCACTTATAAGCGCCCCATTCAAACAAACAAAGAATTACACACAATGACCCGCTCATTAGCCGATAGCATTGGTTTCATTATAAATTAATATGATCGCTACTGGATAAGTTCAATATTTGTACCAGCATTTGTGTCTGTGCGAATCGAAATACGGGAAACGAACAAACGAACAATAATAAACCGCTAAACTAATAACTTCAGAATCAAAACGATAAAACTAGTCATAGTTTTCAAATGCATATGAACATAAATACATATATATAGGACAAGCTAATGTAGTATGGCTTTAATTGGCAGTGTTGAAACTGACTGTTACGCTAAAATTCGGACAAAGTGCTTACACGCAGAGGTAACAGTTTTAACCTTATTTGTGATTCACGTATGTTCACATACAGTTCTTCCAGCGAGGGTTCAGTCTATCCTAAATTAAATCAAAATGTTTGTTTGTTCTGTTTTCACCTGGAAAGAATGATTGGTTGATAGGTTAAAGTAGAATTGTTGTTATGTGACAACGTTTCAACGAACGGAAAAGAGACATGCAAAATGCAGCGAAAGGCGTAGGGAAAGTGAGTGAGTTGAACTAACAATCCAATGGATCAGTGGGAGATGGAAAGCCGCTGTGTTACGATGAATTTATAGTAAAATTTAAAATTAAAATTGCAATAAAGCCGAAAGGAACTAGCTTGTTTGAGCTTTGTGAAAATTACCAAACCCAGACAAGCTTGCCGTTGATATTGAAATCCACTTGCTTTTCATTTAGATTTGCGTTTGTTTATTCATATTCCACCCCGTTTATCGAGGCATAATGAGTATTGAAGTTTGGACCGGACAGTTTATCTATTCGCCAAAAATCCTATCTACTTCATTTCATTTCATGATATTGGTGTGGAAAACTGAAATCTTACATTTTCATGAATCAGATAATCGCATTAAATTCTCACTTTATTCCCCAATTTATTTTTCGCTGTAACAATCCATTCTTGCTCCCTTCTTCATGTACTGTTGCAGTATGTTAGTAAATTTGCAAATTAAGCTACCCAAAACTATTGTATTGGTAGAATCGTGTGTGTGTGAATGTGTGTTAAGGAGCCTAAAATTCGATGTGTATTTCAGTGTGTATAGAGCGTATCAAGGAAGTCCTTTTCGATCATTTATTAGCTTTCCCTACTTGATAATTAATTTCTCCAACATTCGGATATACCTAGATTTAATATGATTTCATTACAATCTACTATTCAAATGTTTGCGCTAAGCGAATGCGAATACAAAATGAATCGTTTGCAACGAGTGCCCACAATGTTATACTTGGTTTCAGTTGATTTATATTTGCATTACTGTGTATTATCTTTCATGAAAACAGTCGTTAATTTATGTGCAAGCAAAAGATCATATTACTCACATAAGTTCATATCACATTTTTGCGCCTTATGGATTAAGCTCACGCTATTTTTATTTTGCTCATAACCTCATCTATGTCCTTTATTTTTAGCCGTTGGAGCTTTGCAAAAACTAGGCAAACTATCTCGCGCGGGGACGGTAGAAAGTTTGTCCCAGTAGAACGCCACGCTACCCCGTTTCCGTTTTGGTCTTCCCCGATCGGTCTTGCTTCTATGAGTTGCGCTGCAGCAGTCCGTATTAAACGCCTCTAGATCTGGCGAGATAAGGTTTATCATCTTCATGTTTTCGCGCCGTTCAGTCTATGACGCGTTAAGAAAAGTCAGGTTCTTGCATGAACTTTACAAATTGCTTTTGAAAAAAATATTCATAAACCTAAGTCATAAAAAATGGATATAAAAATTGAACTCAAAGTATGTGCGTACGTTTTTGAAGCATGTAAAATACTGACTGTCCTTTTGAACGACATCGCATCAAGTAATATTTTGTAATGTCCTTTAAATGTCCTGCTACTGAAAGAGCGGTAGCGTCCTCAAAACCAAGTTGTAAAATATTTTACAAACCAAAGATTGGCCTAAAACATGTGTATTATTCCTTTGGGTGTTTGAAAAACGTACGTCCATACATAATGTTCTCATCCCTACTTCTACCCTGAGTGATAAGTGCGCGCAAAACGATTCTGGCCCGCTTCCGGGTGCCATCGTAAGACGTCGTTAGCGTAAGATTATAGTTAATTTCGCGTTTAAGTCGCCATTTCAAGCGTCGTTTGTTTAGAATGTATGGAAGTCCAAATTGGAAAAGTAGATAAATAAATCTTAGCAAAGATTGAGTACAATCTTTCCACCCCGTTTGTTGGCATCCTCTTTGGATGCACTCAGCATAAACAGTCACAATTATCCCGACGGATTCTAATCACAATACCTCTTTTTGAATTCATTCCATAATTCTTCAGTTTGTGCAATAAGGGATTAGCTTTCTAAGAGCCGTTTTGAATCAAACGGGTCGGCTTAAATAACACTTTCATTACAACATTGTTTGCATTTGTTTTTTTTACGGAACATAATAGAGTTATTGATTTACATTCAAGTAGTGCCTATAGTCAAATAACCTTTAAGCATAGGTAAAAAAAAAACAAGCTATTGCTAAACGTTGCTGTTTTTCTTGCAATGTTGTAAGGCCTTGCCTGCGAATATATTCCGCTCTTACAATGCATAATCTAATTTAATGCTTTCTCACACCCACGATTGCGTATATCCTTGCACTTGCCAGCTGCATAACCACAATCGACCACCGTAATGACGTGATCGCGTCGCACAATTCCATCATCACCCTTCCGCAACCAAGGAAGCAAGCTAAATCTTTCGTGGAATGTATTTTCTCTCCACAGTTGCGAAGAAAATTGCCTCACCCACTAAAGCAAAGGCACCGGCTGGTCTCTAAGCAAAACAAAACATACAAAACAAACCATGTTACCGTGCTTAAAGCTTGTGCGGTTGTAGCAGAGCAAATGATCAAGCGAGAGAACGTGCCGCCCGTTCGCTTTTCCAAACTCTTTTTAATATTTTAATTTCTTATTAGTTTCCGTTCTTTGTCGATAGAGCTGGCAAAGCAGAGCCGCCCGTATGCCGGTTTGCAATCAATTTACGCCGTTTAGTTATCCATTGCGAACGATCGTTTATCGTTGATCATCTTTCGTTTGCATCCTGTTTATCTTCGATCCGGTTCGTGTTAACTCCTCGGTTTACAATAATTTCTATTCTCTGAAATCTTCCGCTGTTCTCCTCTTCTGTTCATTATTTTCATTATGTTTTTTGTTGCGTTTAAAATTGTATACTATGAATACGATATGTAATAAATTATTAAAGAAAAACCCGCGGATGCTTGCATTTATTTTACACACATATAAAGCTTTGAAAGAAAGACAAATTATTTGCACGAACTAGACTTCGCTTAGGAAAAGGTGGAGGTATTTCGAGAACGTCACTGACAACTATTGGGTCCATTTCACACGATTTCCATAAACTGAAAGTAGTGTTCTCTTTAAAAGAAATCTTATTCTTTTCAATTTGGTACAAATATTCTTGGTTGAAATTGACGATCCCATCATAACCCAATCCGATCGTAGTACAATGTGCATGGGAAAACACTTTGCCTCTGTAGCTATATCTAATATATATATATAATGCAGATCGAGCGCTTAAGGGAACGGTCACACGCAGTACAGTTGGAGAAATAGTAGATAACGCCGCACTGCTAATACGGAATAAATGAAATACATGGTATTCCTATGAACGATTCGAATACTTTCATCGAAAAACAAATGTGAACAATTTATAATCAAATTTTTGCTATCACTATCAGCATCCATCCATCAACCCGTACTCGTCCCTCCTTGCATAAAACATCCACATCGACTCGTTCATACTATCATCACCCACCTGCAGTAAAAGTTACTATGTACAATGTTTCGCTTTTTTGTATAGATTTGTTTCGGTTATACTTGCCGAATGTTACCTTTTATTTGAGTTAACGTAAGTTGTTTTCTTTCGTGTCCTTCTTTTTATTTGCCGCCAACTGCTAACATTTGTTTGTTTAAAGATTATTTTCTTTTCGAGCGCACAGTCGGTACGATATTTTAATGTTTATTTTTAAACACTGTGCAAGGACAGGAAGAAACCGTCTCGAACATTACAGCTAGTCCGGAAAGAGTCTCTTTTTATCTGAAAGATGTTAAATATACATAATTAACTTTTCGATTGTCTTTGGCCTGAGGTGTCTCTCGTTTTCGGTAGCCATCCCGGAGAAGCCGGTCGTAGCTCGAGACTAACTACTAGCAACCATCCATTCTTCCTCACCTGATACAAACATTGAATCTTTGCGCGGAATCATATTAATTAAATGTAATCAGTGTATATTTTCTACCAAAAACAGAGAAAATATAAAAACCAACCAATTATAACGACTAGCTCATTTGCGAAACATCATCCCATCAAAGACACGCACCTCGCTTTTATCAGCTACAGCTATTAATCGTACTAATGGTGTTGAGGCAGCACCAACATTTTCACCGCATGCTAAATACCATACTACCACTGCTGCTGCTGCTGCTGCTACTGCTGCTGCTGCTGCTATGGCAACTGCAATCAACCGCCACAACAACAACAACAACAATGAAATGGTGTCGTGCAATAACCACAATCAAGAGTTCGACAAGCTGAACGGCAACGTGATGGCGCTGGCGGGCGGTGGTGGTGGCGGTGGCGGCGGCGGTAGCTCCGAACAGCTGTCGGCGGCCAGCGGCGGCAACGGCAACGGAAACGGAAACGGAAGCGGTGGCATCGGCATCACAGCAACGGCGAATATCTCGAGCACCGGTAGCGCGTGCATCGGCGGAAGCGCCACCAGTGCGGCCATCTACGAGAGCCGGTCGAAGAATGGCGCCATCCGAATAACGGAGAATCCGCTGCCCGAGAACGTGGCGTGCTAGAAAAGAGACATATCGGGCCGGAACGATGATGGCCGGCCGGTGAAATCGATGAATTGTTCCGATGGGGATGATGATGATGATGATGATGTTGGGAGAGAACCAAAGGATGGCGCGTTAAAGCACGGACGGCAGGAAGAAAGGCGACACAGTTTACCGTTGGACCAGTGGGTGTGGCGAAAGTCGTCCGCCTGGTGCGGGGACGGCGTGGAAGGCGTTGTGGAGGAGGAGGATGAGGAGGAAGATGAGGGCGAGGAGGAGGTCTGGACAAATCGACGGTATCGGATAGAGAAGGTTTTGTTGAATGCAATATTTTCTATGCAATTTTAAAAGTGACCAGAATCTCCAACCTTGGAACGGCGAACTCCATCGCTCCCTTTCCAGGCCGAGTATTCGTCTATCACTGTAGGAAGGATCTTAAACAAACATTATGATAATTAAAACAAAAACCCAATATCGAGAAACCGATTACATTACAGTTGATCTGACTTTATCACATGCTTTTACTAGCTTTCTTCGGCCTCAGAACGGATTGAAAACGGTTTTATCTTCTACCAAGCACCTGGTGCCGTTATTCGGGAAAATCCCAATGAAAAAAAATAAACAAATCATAAGCAATAGCAATAAGTTACGAAAGTTATCTTGAAAAACAAGTAAAAAATACGCAAAAGACTTTTCGATGAAGCCATTTCATCAAACCCCGATGTGATGTGGGCATGGTGAGAAGTGACCAAATCGGGGGGCACATAGGGCAGACATAATCAATTGGAAGCTGAAATATCACTTTCTTAACGTACTATCCACTGGAGGGCTTTTCTGTTGCGTGTGTCTTCTTCGGTCGAGTTGATACGGGGTTTTTGCAGCCGAAGGAACTCCCGAAAGCCCGTAAACCCCTAGCGCTGAAACAGGAATAGCAAAACGAGGAACTGTAAATTTTGTAGAAAACAATACTAGAACCTAGGGACGACCAGGTGGCCAATGGGAAAACTGTGAACGGTGTGAGGGGAGGCTGGAAAAATGGCGGACACCGCCGTGCGCCAAGCGCAGGAAGGGAAAAAGGTCTAACGCTATTCAACGCAGTTCCGGGTGTATAAACGGTGAGCTGTTGAAAGAGAGACTCTGGAAATGCGTATAAAATAGGCTACCAGAATAATAAAGAATAAAAAGGCATATAAAGGAAACTATTCAGAGACTACCAAGAGATGTGGCAATTGCTGTGACGTGAGATGCATATCGTTAAAACGAACTAAGCTAATAAACCGTAACGTAACTTCTAGATAACCGCCGTCTGCCTGCAAGTGGTTCTGCAAGCAAGCGAAAAATCGTATAAATTAAGTGAAATAAACCACACGAACAGGAAGCACTCGAACACGAATAAAATAATTTAAAACAAAATATGGACACAGTTGCTTATCGGCAAACACGCTCTCGTACCCCAATATTTTTAAGTGGAGCTCTGCATGCAAAAACTATCGAACGGTACTATCAGCATATTAGAAGGACCTTATGTAATTTTCTATCCTCAGGCTAATTAAGTTGGTCATAAGTGAGACATTTTATCCTGAGCCCTATCTACGTAACCCCCATTCTTTATGACGGACAAAAACAAACTGCCATAGTTTACTTACACATTTCGTAATGTTTCTCCGCCGGAAAATAAAAAAAAAACATGCAACGAGACACGTTGAACAACGAGCAAACAGAAGAACAATATTTGCAGAATGCAGAAACAAACAGAGTCAAGTGGTGGAAGCATGTTGTAAGTTTGTTAGATAGACCAGAAAGCGATAGTAGGAAACAACACGTTTAGAAATTACTGACTCTACGTTCGATTCGTCATTGATTACATTTCAAATCTCGTGTATTAGAACTAGTTAAGACAATTCCTTTGAACATATGTTCGATAGATGTATGCTGGACGTATACCATTCCCTTTGTTCCTTGATAAACCTTCACTTTACTTGACCTACTCTCCCAATACTTTGGTGTTCAGCCAATAATCGATGTTAAGCAACCAGAGAGGACTAACAATAAACGCATCCGTGCAGCGACGATTCGAGTAGGATCGAAATCCATAAACTGAGCATAAAAAAGGCAAAAATGTGCAGCCACGACCACCCACACAAACCCACTCAAACATCCATAGAATTCGAAGTTAGAAATGACGTTGTTAAAGAAAATACCGAACTCAAAATCAAACTATTGTTACCCCTAGACGAGCCAGGTACCGCTTGCATTGCCTACCGCTTCGTCCCGGGTGGTCAATCTTTATAGTAGTGATGTTGACTGGGCAAACTTTTAGCTGTCGCGGTTATTATTGGATCTTAACTTTGCCCTTTAAATAGATGCGCCGGATACGGAGGTCCTTTGGGGCTACGGTGGATGGGTTTTACAACTGTTGGTAGGATTTTTGATGGTGAAACTTAATATAGTTTCCATGAAAATAATTTATTTTAAAATAATTTGTTTTTATACCAACATATAAGTTTTATGGATTTTCTAAGGTTCTATGCTTAAGTATTGAGACATTCCGTTTTATAAAGAATTATTTACCCATGATAGTTGTGCTACAAATAGTTAAAAACGTTACATTTGTCAGTATTCCACCACTTTCAACAATTCTACCATCAATTGTAAGGCAATGAACGTGAAAATGGGCAGTACTAAAATCTTACATAGGACATAACGATACTTACTATCTGTAGATACTTCCCATGTGTTAGCTTGGCAGTAGCTCTAGACCCCCCCTTTTTCTTCACAACTATGAAACGTATCGAACGTTTGACACCCAGGACCATTGATCCGGGCTACAAGCAACTTGCCTGTATTTTTGTGTGTATGTGCATGTGTAGTTTTATGCTGGCGGGAACTAATTCTTGCCAGCGGTAGTGACTAGACGCATCTATGAACACATTTATTCGCATACAGAGCTATTTTCGACCTACGACGTAGTCCAGTAGTGCCGCCCCAAATGGCACGCTGAGTTGTTAACTGTCGATACGAGGGTGAAGCCTCGCGCAAGGAAGGGAAGGGCAAGGGGGTAGCAGAACGATCTCTACTTATTCTTAAAACCGAACGCCACTTAGCACAACCCTGGACCGCGTAGCTAGATCTTGCCCCGGTTCCAGCAGAACGCTTCGAACGGTTTGGTTTGGTTTTGTACGGTCGACGCCGGTATATGTCACGATTTCAGTGTTTTACAAATGGATTTCGCTTTAGTGCGATCGAAGTAAGGATGTCCCGCTAGCATAAAAAAAAATCCACTTACCCATTACTAAGACGATGCCGCGCCGGACGAACAGCTGCTTCTCTGGCAGGCGAAAACACAGCATTTTTCCTGCGTGGAACCATTGTGATAGGTGCGCCAGCGGGGAACCACTAGGTGTGAAGCAAGTTCCGTAGCAAAAGCTATTTTCGGAAGAGCATGAGACATTTGAACGGTTGCATATGCAGTGCAAAAATGGTTAAACTAACCAGATGAAACACCAGAATCATACGACAGCGCAGCCATGCACCGTGCGCCGCGATAGAGCCGACTAAAATAGATTTATGTTACACTTCAGTGCCTAATCATTGATTATTGAAATTGGATGAAAATGATAGAGCAACCAGCGAGCGGAAGGCCGGGGTAGTGTTTTGAGGAAATATCAAATATGTTTTGCCTTCCCCGCACGCATCGGCGTTGATTTTGGTAAGGATTTTTCCGCTACCCGATCGTCGGCAAATGCTGAGGAAGAAAAATCAAATTGAACGATTAGAGATCCTTGTTTGGTTTTAGTGGCAGTACAATATTTTATATACGGCACGTCATACCGATCGGATACGAACATTTTAGCTTAGCGACTTTACAACCTTAGAAATCACAGCATTTGCAACGATTCTTTAAAGAACACTGTTAAAAGTGAAAGCATGAAAGGTATTTGACAAGTAATTTGTGTAATTTATTTCATTTAAAGATTTTTTCAATAAAAATAAATAGTAACAGTATGGAAAAAGATTGACGAATCATAAAATATATCAGCATGCATCAAGCGGATGAACTTAAATGCATAATTGATTGAATGCCGATATCCGTGGCTGCACACACTTTTCAAAGCTAATGCTGATATCTCTTAGCTACATAAAGCACTGTCGACGCACGACAGACGTACAGTGGATGAACTCCGGATTCTGCAAATGCTTACAATTCATCAGCTAAACCCAGCGCCACAGTAGAGAGAAGAAACTATTAGCAAAGATAAATCTAAACCAAAATGCCACAGAACTTAAAAAGAAAAGCAAACAAGAAATGTAATGAACAAGATGGAAAGAGATGAGCGAGCGAGCGAGCAGGAAAACATACAACAGTTAGAGAAGCATAATAGAAATTTGACGATGCTGCGCGCACACTTTTGCCGAAACACGAGGAGAAGATAAGAGATAAAGCAAACGAGCAACGCGTAATAGGGTACTAACGATAGTGGAAAAAATAGCTTGCGAAAGCATGTAAGTCCTGCAAACAAACAGTCACAATAAAGCAAACCAAATGAATACACTATGAAATAAAAAATCGAGAAGAATAAAAAAAACACCCACACAATGTTCTTATATGGCTAAGAAACAAAAAAAAAAATATCGTGAATTAATCAATTGGTTTTGTGGCAATGCATAGATAAGGTAAGTTCATACGTAATTTGTAATAATAGTATGTTATATAACACTGATTGAATAACAAAATATTTTTTAATGATATCGTTTACCATGCAATATAAATTATATCTTCTGAGTTTAGTTTCATCTAATATGAGCTCATCGATAAACGAATATCACAAAAAGTTCTTTCTCATATTTCAGGGTATAAACATAATACACTGGTGCAAACTGGTGGGTGGGACTCATTTAAAAAGAACGATTGTCTGATTTTCATGTAAATTGTAGGGTACTTAGTTTTATGTTCTTTCGACTGTACGCTATTAATGATCACAGGTGTGTAAATTCCTTAACATAAACTGTATTGTCTAAAACGTAACACAAAAGAACACATATTAAAACTCGTCCCGGCTTAAAAGTAATCTGACACGCCTTGCATCGGACGCCACGCGCGGCTCGTTCGTGCCCGATCTCTACGCGTTCCCAAACCGAAGTGATCTCACTCGGATGCTGCACATTGACCCCGATGGATAGCAGGCACCCACATCAACTGATAACGAATCCCGTTATCAGTGAGTGGCCCAAGGCTTATCCATCGGGTTAGGTTCCGTCATAACACTTCCGTATATATATAATCGTTAATCGCAGGTAGGATGCAAGATACCACATCGCGCCCGCACAAGCGAGATAGGGAGTGCGTCATCGTTTTTCGAATAGGACGCAACATACTCCATCGCGCCCGCACAAGCGAGATGGAGTCGTTTCTCTCACGTCATGACTGACGATAGCCCCAAGTCAGAGGCGCCCAACCTGAGATCACACTCATCGGGTGCAAGCAAATGCGCCACTTTTGGTAGATAATGGTGCACGACCACTGCCTCTCCTCTCGCACTGCATTGTTTCGCTCTCCTACTATGAGACACATTCACCGTCGGAGCTGGTGGGCAAGCGTGAGCGCGAGCGAGACACCGCCGAACGAGCATGCGAACAGAAACGGTAGAAATTTTACACGGTGGAACCGTATCGGGATAAAAGTACCAAACTAAAACTTTGTAAACCTTCGTTAAAAAATACGTTATTTTAAACTACACGACGAAATAAAGAAATTGGTCTAAATAGATATGCCTAATTGTATCACGAACTATCATCTCACTGTATACAAAGCAAGAAAATCGCACATTTAATTTCTTTTCTGTGGTCTTCCAACCGTTGCCCCATAGTGCCTCCATGATACCCAGCGCATGCGCACACCACCGGCAGACAATAGCGATCGGACACACGGCGCGGCAAACACACACTCGCGCACTGATACACCTGCTGCTCAATGCGTTTGGCTATAACTTTTCCTTGCGGTTTCTCATAAACTAAATGTCATAGAAAGATGATTTCTTCCACAAAGTTGTTTGTAATGAAGAGATCTTTCGTTTGAAATGTCGTTTGCAAAAATCCGTCAATCGGTTCAAAAGTTGAAAAATTACGAGGCTATTCAGTTTTCAGCCAACTTTTTTATCCTTTGGCCGATTGCAACAAATCAAAACAAAAGATCTTTTCAAAACACAAGGAACCACTTTGAGCAAGAAACATCATCATATAGCTTTAAGTTTAAGAGAAACCGCCACGGATAGATGTAGCCTTACGACAAGAACAGAATGTGATCAGTAAGCGTGTGCAATGGTGTATGCCACTGATACCAATATACTGAGAGCATATCCATTCACCTTTTGTCCATCAGCTCTAACTCCTTTGCTTTATTTTCGATTCCCTTCAACACACTACATGTTATAAGTAGAACCACAATGTTTCACAAATAAAAAAGGCGTGACGAATAATTTGAGAATTTTGGCAATAAAAATAATATCGTGGCTTCTAAAATAGTGCGACTTCGGACATGATCATATCGAATGTCAGGCCTTGAATTTGTACATGATCGTTGGGTTGAAAAACTGGGTATCAAAGCCAAATTGTGATGTGCATTCTTCGATGTGATGTGCAATTCGTGATGTGCAACACAGAGGGGCAGGAAAATAGCATTCACTGTGATACAGACAAAACTGAAAACTGCTCGATTGAAACCGAAAACTGCATTCAAAAGACAAGGGCAAACAAATGATCCACTCATCACCTCATCACCAAGTCTTTTTATTAATCGTAGGAAACATCTTGAAAATCCGCCAGGCGCATTAGTTAGGGGAATCGTGCCTACTCCACAAACTGAAGGACGCCATCACGCTTGCAATCTTCGAGCGGCGCGTACTCCGATCTATCTTAGGCGGCGTGTGGAAAAAGGGTGTACCACGGAGCTAGCT
>KE525057.1:1119595-1169621 GCA_000441895.2 Anopheles sinensis | reverse complement strand
CTATCACAATGGTCACGATGAACGATGACGAAAATGATGCACATGAATCAAAATGAAAAGAGATTTACAAAATTTTCAAGAATTTTTGAAATGTAGGCTAACTATATTTTTCATAAGTTTTGGTCGTTATTCATTATATGCAAGTACTTCATTTAAGGAATAGTAAGAAAAGTTTTTAACTGTTCCCAGACCCGTGTTACCTAACCTATTTGACGCTATCAAATCCTTGAAAAATATCTTGGTATTATTTGAATTGCTAATAAAATAATTCAAGACGTTGCTATACCAAAACCCAAGGTTTGCACTGCAACAAACCACAGACATTTACGTTCACGGAGTTCACGTACAACCGGTAGGTACTACCGGGCCTTAACTAGTAGGATTTATAAAAATGAATTTTGCTTATCACAACTTGTTTGTGCCCCTTACAAAACAAATTTTGGCTGTGTCCCACTTACCGTTTTCAAGGTTTTTTTAAGAATACTTTATTTACTACAATAGTTGTCAACCGTAGCATACTAAACTAGTATTATCTAAAGGTCGAGGCTACATTTCAATAAAGTAAGATCAATCGCAGCATTTGTTCCTGCCAATCAAAAACAATGTGAATGATGTAGTTCGCAAACAGATGCACGACATTTTTTAGCTGCGTATCCGCTACAACACTGGCAGCCGAAGGCGACTGAAACAAAGCCTGAAACCCTGGAGCTGCATCCTTGATGCACTGCAGCAGCTGGGTATCCCGTGGACCGACGATGAGCGACCCATCCTCCATAGCAGCTCTCCATGAGGAATCTCTGAGCTGACTTGCTGTCAGTAACGTATTATTGTTCCAAGAAACGCGATCTTCATCGCGATAGACGTGAACACTAACATCTCGCGACGATTTGCGTTGTTCAGCGGATCAACCTTGTCGATTAGGAGTTCGAATGCAAGTCAGTTCGCAGGCAGTCGTGAGTTCGGTCGGTTGTGTTTGCTGATTACAGGATTTAGTTGGGTGAATTATGCGTAACTCGCTTGGAAGCATACGGTTTGATTGCGTTTTGTGTGTTTCTTCTATATAAAAATTACATTCATGAGAATCCTTTTAAGGAGCATTTTTGTTTGTGAATTCAAGCACAACTGCGAGCTAAGTATATATGACTCCAAAGAACGCCCGTTATTTGTCCAAATCCAACAAAAGTTTACGTCCTAAGAGTTACAAATAAATTGAGTTTCCGAAAAATTCCTTCGCGTTCAAAAGCAAAATGTTAACTTAGCATAATTCGATGATGACTTTACTGCTGCTGTTTTCATAGCTTAGTCGCAAATCGACCGAAAACCTCCTAGTGTTAATTGTGTCCGGTCTTCCTTCAGTTTCTTAGCGGTTATACAGTTGGGAGTACATTCTATAAAATAATACAGTGCTAAGAACGTGGTTTAAAATTCCAATAGTGTTGTTCCAGTGATTGCCAACACGATGAAGGGGTACCATCTGTCCCTATGGGTGGTCCTGACAGGGGCGTTTTTTGTGATGATGACAGCAACTCAAGTGGATGGCCGTGAGACGCAACAGGAACGCTTGATGTTACAGTCTCGTCCAGCCTTCGATCAAGCACACTCTGATTTCGTGAAGGAAAAAAGTATGTTTGCAGCATAAAAAACAGGTTAAAAACATTGCTAAAGTTACAGAAATTGATAAGAAAAGTGACCATGGGTCACGGAAGCTCTGATCGATTGCCGATTTGCTCAATCATAATTCTCCGCTGTGACTTTCTTTGGTTGACAGCATGCTTCGGTACGAACCTCCGTCTGTCGGTGCCGTCGAACCTCGAAGATCACTACAAGAATCTGCGCGATCGCTACACCAACTGTACGTTCGTGGATGGCAACCTGGAGATCACCCGAATTCCGAATGGAGCCTACGATTTCAGCTTCCTGCAGCACATCCGCGAAGTCACAGGGTACGTGCTGGTCAGCTATGTCGAAGTTCCACATGTGGTTCTCCCACGGCTTCAGGTCATCCGCGGGCGAACGTTGTTCAAACTGAACACCTGGGGCCCTGGGTTCGGACTGTTGGTGGGCTTCTCGCGGATGAAAACGTTCGAGCTGCCGGCATTGCGTGACATCCTCAGCGGATCGGTGGGAATCCTGTACAACGAAGAGTTGTGCCACGTGGAGACGATCAACTGGGACGAGATCATATCGGATGGGCAGAGTAAAGTAGAACACACGCTCCACAATACGTCAACGCAGTGTCCGCCGTGCCATGACTCGTGTGAGGCAGGTTGTTGGGGCGAGGGTGCACACAACTGCCAGAAGTTCAGCAAGCTCAACTGTTCGCCTCAGTGCTCGCAAGGTCGTTGCTTTGGGTCGAAACCTGGCGAATGTTGCCATCAATTCTGCGCCGGTGGTTGCACTGGTCCAACACAAGAGGACTGTTTGGCGTGCAAAAACTTCAACGATGATGGTGTGTGTAGGGAAAAGTGTCCCCCTATGCAGATGTAAGCATACTGATAATTGACTAAACATGGATCAAAGACTACTAACCCTGTCGAATTGTTGTCTTTTCGGTAGCTTTAATACTCAAAAGGCACTCTGGGAACCGAATCCCGATGGCAAGTATGCATATGGCACACATTGCGTGCGAAACTGCCCGGAACATCTTCTGCCTCAGAGTGGAGAGTGTGTATCTTCTTATGGAGTCGGTCCGAAAACATGTCCCGGAGAGGGAGTAGTGCACTCGGGCAACATCGGCAAGTACAAAGATTGCATAATAATTAATGGTTCCCTAGAGATCCTCGACGAGACGTTCATTGGCTATGAGCAGCAGTATGCAAACTTCTCCTTCGGACCGTGGTACAGCGGGATCCAACCGTACCAGCTAGAGGTGTTTTCCACAGTGAAGGAGATTACCGGATACATTTACATCGAGGGTAATCATCCGCACTTTACCAACCTTTCGTACTTCCGAAGCCTAGAATTGGTCGGCGGACATCAGCTGAAAGGAAGTTTCTCTGCCTCATTGTACATCGCGCAGGTATGTTTTAAAGAATCTCACCACTTTTTTCATGACACTTTTCTTATGTAAAAACTTCTTGTTACAGACATCCCTTCGGTCTTTGGAGCTAAAGTCGTTAAAGCGTGTTGAATTGGGCTCGATCGTTATCTTGGAGAACAGAAACCTATGCTACGTGAATGAAATCGACTGGAGTAGAATCAAGAAGAGTACTGACCAGGACACAACCATCCTTAAGAATCGAAATCCTACCGAGTGTCGTAAGTTTATATATTACTTGAATAGAATTAACTTTGTTAAGAGACCAATGCATTAACAACTATTTCTCCTACTACAGATGCATCAGGGCTGAAGTGTTCTGAGGAGTGCACCAGTGCCGGATGTTGGGGCAAAGGGCCGGAACAGTGTCTGGAGTGAAATAGAGCAATCGTCAAAAGTTGGACTCCACATTTGACCAAGATTGGTGGGATTGGAGGGTACTCTCTTACGATTTAAGATTTAGTTGTTGTGTTTTGCGCCATCAAATATATTCCGTTAATCAGTCGGCATAAACCAGATGTGTCAAACTCATTTCATGAGCGGGCCGCATTTATACTTTTCCGACTATTCGCGGGCCGCATTTATACATTTCCAATGATTCGCGGGCCGCAAAGTCGAATAGAAAATTAACATGGCTCAGCAAAAATCGGTTTAAAAATGTACAAAATTTCACTCTCGATATCTTTCATTTACTTCTACAGTTTGCTTAGAACTTAACGTACTCAGATGATTTAAAAAAAATATACAATTTTTCGGTAATCAATTCTTAAAATAATAAATAAAAATTCAAAACAACAATCTCAGTAAATTCTCGCGGGCCGCATCCAAAGTCTAAAAGGGCCGCATGCGGCCCGCGGGCTTTACATACCTGGCATAAACAAACTCCAACTAAACAGTGTGCATCTTTTGAATTTAATTTCTGCAGCACTTAAAACCCAAGTATAAAGAAACAGATTTCTTTTGTCGTAAACGTTAGGGTTAAATAACCGTTTCGATCCCGACCGATGCACGACCTGTATGCAATACTTGCATGCAAGGAAGCAAAATTTGAAAACGATGACATAAATTAAACAATAGATTGTTGTTATTTTAAATGAATTTATGAATGCAACAAATAGGGGGAAATACTATATTTTTGATTTCGTTAAAAATACAATTGAAAAGAATAAATAGTTCAATTTGTTTGTTTCCCAAAATTGATTAAAATGTTTCCAGTTGTGATTTCACAACTTCGTTGTTGTGCGAGTGAGTAGTGTTTAGCTGTCGATTTTCGAGCTGTGTTAACATTTTCAAATGCAATGTCCCTAAAACGATATTGTTGTTTATGATGTTTGTAATTTTAACCATTCAGCATCTTCTTTTAAAAAGCATAAAAGCATAAAAGAGAATAAGTTGGAGTAATGAGCGGGAGAGTAAAACAGCATAAAAGAAACATAGCAAGCGCGAGAGGGCAAATAATCGTTAGCGTAAGAAAGAAAGAGATAAATGGGTAGGAAAACTATGCTCACGCATTTTCATTCCGTGTGCGCTCTCCGAGAGAGAGACGAACGATCGTGCGCGGACGATCGTGTGTGCGCGAGATAAACCGAAGGAGCGGCGCATCGAGACGCATCGAAAGCGTCGATTCCGTCAGTGCAGCTCAAACAACCGTACGAAAAGGAAGGTTGCTGTGCGTGCGTGCGTGTCACGGAGGAGGTTTCATTTTTTGTGCAGCGTTGGCCCTTTAGCCCGTTCCGAGTGTAGGGAATATTTCGAAGCCATCGGAAAGTACTTCACCCCCAAGAACTTCAGCAGAAGAGAAGCAACATCAGATAAGTGTGGGCACCGGTGTGTCTCTGTGAGTGTGTGTGTTTTTTTGTATGTTGTTGGTGCATGTTGGCTAAGGGCATATTTACCTGTTCCCGCGTCCAGCAACCAGCCACCCCACCCTTCGGTCCATCGGTGAAGGATGCCTTCACGGTGTGCCACGACGTGGAAGTGTTCTTCATGGGACGTACGTTGTTGTTTCGGTTTCATTTCGGTGACCACCGTCGAGGCGTCGTGAGATGAAGGTTGCCCCGCAGTGTTGTGACGCTTTTCTACGTTCGAACAGAACAGGTGTGCTTGTGTGCGTGTTACGGTATGTTGTGTAGCCAAACATAACAATAAAACAACGAAAACCCGACCGAAGTGAAGGGTTCCCCCTTTTCCGCCCGAAAACATCGTGTGGTGAATGGAGCACATCGCTGAATGAAAACAGTTTTGGTGAAACGCTTGGCGCCGGCTGGTGCAAGAATTGGAAAGGAAAGCCGAAAATTGGCTCGATAGTGCATAAAATGTCGCAGGGAAAACCTGCTGGAGCGGTGAATCCGGAGTGTTCGCGAAACGATCGGCAAGTGTCCGCGCGTGTCAACAATAACAACGTTCTGCAACGATCGTGATTGTGAAAGCAACAAGTGTGTTGTGCTGATGAGAAAAAAGATCCTTCTAGTATACGTGGAAAAAATGCAATTAAGATAAAAAGTATATTTATTTGAACAAGTGTCCGGTCCATATACTGCATCGCATATAGCAGTACAGCCTCTTCTAAAACTCAGTGTTCCATTCGACGGCTCGAAAGTCTCGCCTTTATCTGACCAAACGAACCTCAAACTGGTGGTGCTCCAAACCAGAGGGAAGAGAGTGTTAATGTCTTGACATTGAAGGTTCCCGCCCGTAAAACGTCTTCGATGGCAACAGGTCGCCACGAGTGGGAAACCCACCGATCTCCGGGTGTCGATTGAAAAACGGGAAAATTTACGCACCATTTCGCACCAGCGTGGAGGATGCTTTGCGTGCTCCGGTCGGTTGTTTTCAATTAACACACAGAGACCGCACATACACGTTCCCGGGTTTGGTTTGGCGAGAGAGAAAACAAAACAGCAGAAAACAAACCGTGAAAAGTTCGTGCCCAAAATCCAATTAAACTTCGCGCCGGAACGCGAGTCTTTAAAGTTTGTCGGAGAAGAAAATTCAGCCCCCATCGAGGGGTGGCAATGTGCAACAAGTGGTTCCAGCTTCAGTGAGAAGATTGCGACAGTCGACAGTTGTGGGTTGTTTTCTGACCCACCTTTTATTCGAGTTTGTGAAGAGAGAAAGAGTGAGTCAGAGTATTATTGCGTGTGCGAGTGATAAAACAGTGAAGATGGGTTTCTTATCGATGCCGACGATAACGAGGTTCGTGCTGATGCTGGGCCTGCTGGTTTCACCCGGCCGATGCTACATGAAGGACTTCACCCACAAGCACGAGATCAACGAAATGAGAGGTAGGTTTTGGGAGGATCATTTATTTCGAAATTATAACCATCACCTCTTAAAGATCAAGTTTTGAGTGGAAAAACAATTTATTCACTGGGAAAACCGTCTCATACGAGAATGGTCCGAGAATCGATTCAAGGTGAAGGGAGAAATGTATTGCGTACGCTGCCGAGAGCGTGGTGATATAAATAGACACACTGACCAATCATTGTTTCAAGAAGAGTTATGCTTTTTTTCATCTGTGCCCTCGTAATATGGTCCGTTCGTTCATGACATACATTTCATGACGTGTCGAGCATTTCGACGAATTCGACCTGGCGCAAATGAATAAATCGTCTTCATATTTTTGGACGCAAATATCTTCGGGAGAGACGCCAAATCGGTAAACCGTCATGTTTGGCCGCAAGCATCACTAACACTTTATATTAAAAACCTCCATGTAACGTTGTTGGTCGAAAGTATATTTCTCTGCTTTTTTGTCCTCGCCTTTCCCCTCGCGATCGTGCTGGAACTGGAAGGGTGTACTCTAGGAGTGCGATCGAGGCAACATTCGCATCTCAAGGTAAATGGCTCCCACGCGATCCCAATCAACGCCCAGCGCACAACAGCAGCAGCTCGATCAAGCAAATCTTATTGCGTCATAAATTATTTATACAGACACACACACACACACAAAGAAGCAAACGGTCTTTCATAGCGCCAATCGATTCAACATTCGGAAATGTCTTAAAACTACCCTTTTACTTCTTCTTGCTCGTCTATTCGTTCGTTTTAAGACGTTTCGTGTGCTTACGTGTCAAATAATGTGTTTTGGGGCTTTGGGTAATGTTGAGGCCGCCCAACCGTTTGTTCAAACGGAAAACGGGGTTAAGTCTTACAGCTATAATTTCGGCAACAAACTTTGTCCGGTCCGTCCGGTGTAATTTGAGTCAAATTTATCATTCTTCAGCACAAAGGAAACTAAAACCGGAAATCGCCATTTTTCTCATGCGTGACGCGATCTGCACCGTCAAATTTTGCTGACGGTTGGCCGCAAAAGTGACCTGTCGAGGCTTTTATTTGGCACCCCCCCCAACGTCACGTTTTGGGGTGGCTTGTAAACCTATTTCTTCTAATTTCCTTTAGTTTATTTGGTCTGTTTGTAAATGTTTTATCGACTTGTTGCTTAAGAACATTACCATTTTTATACTTTATTACTCTAATCGGTGGTGTTATGTAGCTAACATCATACACCCAATGTATAGTTTGTTTGACGTTTATTAAATCCACTGCGCAATGATAAAGGTCGTCCAACCCTACAGGCCCCAGACCGAGGTTGTTCGAGTTCAGGCGAGAAACTACCATAGGCGACCCGATAAGATAGTCCCCATAGTCAGGGCCGGTTGAGGGGGAGTTTCTGGGTTTGTGTTTTTTTTCCCATCGAAGGTTTCCCACATGTGATAAAATCACGGACATCGACGGACGGACGTTGAGCTGTCATTGATCAACACTACTCGACAGCGGAATCAGGTTCAGCAGGGATGGGACAGCAGGCAAATAGGCGCTCGCATCTCAGTGCTTGACGGGAAAATAAGATAATTGATTTCCCATGCCCGGCTTGCAGATGGACACGCAATACAAGCAGATATTCTTTGTTGCTTCACCAACGCCAGTTCGTTCGCCATTGGGACGTTCTTCAGAAGGTTTCGGTAGGTTTCGGCGTATTGTGTCGAGATTTGGATGCAGATTTTTTTTCTCCCCTGGTATGATTATCCGAGACGGGATGATCCCTGACCGTAATCCAAAGCTCGAGTCCGATTTGGGTTTCAAGTAACGAAAAACGTTCGGCGGATCCACTCAGGACAGGTATGCAATTATGTAACGACTGCAACTTCACCGTGCCCACGATGGAGGCGGAAAAAAAGATTTGCAATTGCAGATGGTGTTTCACGGTGGGAAAAAAAAATCGAGGAAAATGTGAAACAAAAAACCCTAAAAAACAAAGCACACCCTCAAGGGTGAGCACCGAACACGGCGAAGCCGGTACGCCAGAAATCCTGTCCCGGAATCCGATTTCGATCCTTCCGTTTATTCATCGCTTGTAGCACCGCAAAGGAAGGAAGGGAGGGAGAAAAAAGCGCGCACGGAACCGAAACGCATCTCCGCCGGCCGGAAGGTGCATACTGCACTGTCGGAATCCCGAAAACACATGTTGCACCGGAGCGCATCCTACCAGGACAGAAAAAGAAAAGAAAAAAGGAGCAGGGAACATAAAACAAAGGCAAACACAACAAGAACTGCCGGGCGCAAAAGGTTGTGTGCCCTTTTTACAGCCTCACCGTGGAGGAGTCCACACACAGGTGAACAGGTAAAGTTCACAGCGAAGGTCTGATTTGATGATCATGATGATGATGACGATCATCGCGGTGGTGTTGGTGGAGGCTGTGGTAGTGTTGGTCCGCAACAACCCAAACAAAATGATGGCATGAAACACTCACTCTCGAACACTTTATGCTGGCAGAAGAAATTATTATGTTTGTTCTCCTCTTGTCTCGTTTTCTCCCATCTTGGTTGTTCTTTTTCTATTGTTTCTTTTTTCCTCCTTACTTTGCCAGCATGTTTTCGGTGCTCTCCATACCTGGAGTGTAGGGTTCGTTCTCTTCCTTTTCATGTTTCAAACGTCTTGCCTTATGTTGGATTCTCGCTTCTTGTATCATTTGCTTCTCTTTTTTCCCTTCTCGGGGCTCATCATCATCATCATCATCATCGTTTCCCTTTTCGAGCTATGCTTGCTCTATGTATTTTTCTTCTCTTTTATTCTCCTTATATTTTCTTCAAGGTATGTTTTTCACTTTTCCTCTTTTCCACTTTATGTCGAGCGTTTCGTGCATCATTTCTTCGCTCACTTCATTCACTTTGATCACGCAGGCTCCCACAAACCGCTGTTCTCCTCTTGCACGTTTGTCTTATTTCTTCTCTACTTTACTTTGCAACCCTCTCTCTCTTTCTCTCTTTACCTCGTGACTGATCTCAAACCACTTTTCCTTCACCCATGACATGTGAACCGTGCAATGTGTGCATGTGCACCATGGTCGACGGGGTTGAAAAGAGTGCTCTAATGCAAAAAAAAAAAAAAAACTGGTGCAAACTTCCTCCTACTCCGCTTGCACAGCACGGTTCGATGGTTTTGCTGCGTTTTGCGTCCTACCAGGAGGCTCCCTCCGGGTCTCGGTACAAAGTATCAGCTTTCTTTGCTGGTCGGCAAATGCTCTCCGGTCCGCGCGGGACTCAAATGGCCGGAAAACGGCCAGAATCTTGCCAGCTGTGGCATTTGTTCGAGTATGAAGTATGTCTATTAGTACCCTACGATCTCGAATCCCGTCTCGTGATTTATCGATGGCGAAAAATGAGCAAGCGTTCGATGAATGAAAAGCCTACAAGCGCTGTTTACCATCCCAACTCCGGCAAAGGGGGTGGCAAATATTGTTCAACTCAACAAGCCCCCTTTCTAGCAAAACGATGGGGCTGACTCATTCCGGATTCCGAGAAACCTGCTCTCAACGTCGTCGTGTGGCATTATTCCAAAACAAACACTCTACACTACGAACGATCTTCGTTCGCGAATCGCTTCAGGTGCCGATAGGAGAGATTAGCTGTTTACAGATAGATTTCACTGCTCATTGCCTTCGTCGAAACGGTGGATCCCCACGGATCGCACGCTTCACAAGGCGACCAGTTTCACAATCAGCAGTCGCGAGCCTCTTTGTGAATGAAAACAGGAATCATTCGGAGATGCCTTTTCGTTTGAGTGGGGTTTCATTTTATTTCTCTTTGCCGAGGGCTTTACGATGAACGTACGGTTTACGGGTGATCTTTTCGCCTGCATTCGTTTCTTCTTTGCATTTTCTGATACCAACCACTCAGCCACTCCCTCGCGATGGTTGCATAAACGGAACGAACCAAGAGGCAGTGAGAAGAGCGAAAATAAACAAGACAAAGCCAAGGAAAGACACACTGACCGTGACGTTTAGTATGTGCATTTACGGTGCATGCATAAGTTTTCGCGCCGTTAAGCCGCTTCTGTCCAATACGTCGAAGGATATAATCGGATTTGGTTGTCTCGGAAAGGAACCTCCAAAAACGGTGTTTTTTGTTATCTGTTTTCAGTCCAAACGCAAGCTTGAGCGTTGAAACAACTTGTGTTTTCTGCACTTCGAGCCTTGAGATGAGCCGCTTGGTGCATCATCAGCAAACAACAACGACCAAAGCGCGCTAACATTGTCACGCGGGACACGCACACGTACGTCTATGCGGTTCTTCGCGTTAAATAGGGGGGTTCCAGTGGGGATTGTTTATGTTTGGTGAATTTTGCCAACACCATTACCAAGTCGTTCCACCGCAGCCGGGGGCCATGATTTAGCGCTGAAATATTACCCACTGCCTTCTCCATTTGACTTTTTTTTCACGCTGCTTGTTTCTTTGTCGTTCAGGAGGGAAGGGTTTTTGTGGCCAAGGGACGCCCGGGAAACGAAGGAAACGAGATTGAGAACCCGTTCGTCGACCACGCAAAATAAAAAAAAATCTCAGCGAACCACGCGACCCAATGCGAACGGAACAAAGAACTTGACACGCTGCCAGGCGACGAACCCCCGTCCCGATACGCGCGAAACTCGTCCAATCTAACCCAGAATCTTATGTTCCGAGCCACAAGAACCCAACCGTCCGGTGTCTATTAGTTGTCAATGTACACACATACACACATGTTTTACACTCGGTACAAGTTCTCCCACACACGCTGCCCGCGAGGTGGTTTGGTGCTGGCTCCGAGAAACCCGTTCAAGATCCGGGCCTGTGTGAAGGGTGTGCAATTAGCTTAAGAAGTTGCAAACGGTGGCGTTAGTTCTAGCATTTATTAGTTTGGTTGAAAAATCCACGCAATTCGTGCTTAACATTATGCCTAATTTATTTTACCAGAGAAAACATTATGGATCGAAATCCGTTGAGTCGTTAGGAAAATTAAAATTAAAACACGCTCTACTATTCTGATCAAGAAACTTCTGGGGAATCGTTATTTTTGAAGCTTAAAATTCTTTCACATTCGTATCGGCGTGCAATCCATGACGGACGTGTTGAAATCCAAAAGATCCATCATTCTCTAGAAGCGCATAATATTTCGTTTGAAAACTTTGCTCTTTGATCTATTTGCAATCCCAAAAGCATAAACGCTATAAATAAGCACTTCTTTAGCATTCGGTTCCCGTACAAAGTTCGCTGTTTTACTTTGATATTCAGCAAAACTCGTGTAATGTAAACCATATTTTCGAGTCCATCGTTGAGTCTCAAGTCTGGCAAGTTTCGTGCATCGAACTGAATATTAATAACGTCCCTGGGCGACGAGTCCAGCGAGTTCCTGGTAGCGTTTAGTTTGGGATCGTTATTCAAATCACTCCGAAACATCGTGTTTAGATTTACATAGGCTTTCTGTTGAAGCTCAGTTTTTCACCAGCGTTCTGTTTGCTCTTGATAATGTTTTATATGTGTGTCAGATATTTTTTTGAAGTATCTTGAATTTCTTCTCCTTGCCTTTGCTTCAGATAAAAAAAAAACAAAACTATATCAGAATGTGAAGCAAACCTCACATAAATAGTACCACCCTGTTTCTTCTAGGCAAGCGATATGGTCTGCTGCATTCGGAGACACTTTCACGGCAAACAATTCCGTTGCGATAAAACTAGATAAGATAACACCAGGGTTTAAGGTACCCCGCGTCTTGCGAGAGAAAAGGGCAGAAACAGAAAGGGGCAAGGCGACTTCGGTTGGTTTTGACATGGTGGTTGTTTATTTTTGACGATAAGAACCCTGGCAGCGCTGTGCAAACAAATAAACATGGCCATATCTTTTCCCGCGTGGTGGACGCTTCGCGGTCAGGTTGATGTTGTTGAGCCGACCCTGTCAAAAAGGGCTCCGGTATTGCGGTCAATCTGTGGTTCCATCCACCGCGAAGGGATTTGATAAGAAACGTATCGTATCGTACACATGCACAAGCCACATTGCGCCACCTCGATTCATCGTGGAAGAGAAAGATACTTTTATTTTTTAACAGGAACGGAAGATGGGGATCGATCCAACCGCTCGAAGATATCAAATAAATAAATCAAAAATGGTCGATGAAAGTGACAGAATCGACAAAAATAGCTTCCATTCAGAAATGTTCATTCAAGTTGGTTCTGGAACCTTCTCGATATTTACCTTACTACTTGAAAGTCTAGTGTGAGTTAGAGACTCAAGTTACATTGAACTAAGCGTGAATAAAGTGACAAAGGTTATCATAAAATGCTGGAAAAATTAAACGGCACGGATATGCCATGTTTTTGTTTCGCAACAAGCTTCTATTACTTTGTCACCAGATGATTGCGGACACGGTAAGCAATTTCCCAGGAAAAATCTCATTTTACACTTCGAAGACTAAGCACAGTCTTTTGGTTATGTTTCTTTGTCTTATACCTATGCCAGAGGTTCTCAAACAGTGTTTGAACTTAGTAAAATTTGTGTTTTCTTCAGAATAGACTCAACATTTTAATTGAATAATAACCATTTTCACTTCTACAATTTGTACCGACAATAATTAAACACATTCTCATCTAGGTAATAAATAAAAATAAAAGTCATTGAGAATAACTGCAATGTGCTTCAAGAAAACTTCAACCTTACAGGCTACATGGCCGATTCCAAATCTTTCAGCCTTTCAGTTTCAAATATGGTTGTGTCTGTATTCAAGTGAAGATAATTTGATGTGGTGTAGTGGCACCATTTCCTCCTCCTCGATCAACCAACATCCAACATCTCCGGTTGAAACTGGCCAAAGTTTCTGCTCACTGCGATGAAATCCGAGCTTCCCCACAACCTCCTGCGGCCGCCCAGAGGGAGAGCAGGATCAGCGCACCGAAATGTGTATTGCTGTACGGCGCAAGTTTTTGACGGCGTGTGGCAGTCCGCGAAACCCGCGCAGATCTCCACGACCGACGGTTCAAACCGGCGGCTTAGTGTCGTTTTATAGTGTGAATTTTAAATTGCCATAGTCGTCGTCGTCGTCGTCGCGGCTGGCTTGGTGTGTTTGTTGGATCTCAGGGTTTCAAACAGTGCACAGTATGACCCGTGGGAGAGAGGGGAGGTTTGGTTGCGAGGGGGTGAAACATTCCACCGGTTTTCCCTCTGCCTGGCGGCACGGTTGGAAGGCGCACCGCGAAACGATCCGGCTTTAGCGATCCGATGGTGAATAATAAATTTTGTAATCACAACTCCCACGCATCGGCTTAGCATTGAATGTGTGCGAGCGGCCGAAAGGGACATTCGGGGCGCCCCGCGAGGGGGTAGGGTTTATTAAATTTATTAATCATGCACAGTGTGGTGCGAGCTTGTCGCAATCCTGATTTTGTTAAATCGAGTGAGACATCCATAACAATTTTGAATTATTGTTGGAAAGCTGAGAAACGTGTATTTAGTCCTTTTTAACATTTTTTAAACACTTTTTTTTTGTTTCTGTTTCTTGTTTTAAAAGCTAACTCAACTTTCAATCAATTAGTGCTGATCTTATTGTTATGGCAATTTGTAGAGCGATGTTTCTTTTATACGTGCTTTTAATGTTGAATTATGATCTCTTAATCTAGTTTAAATTTCCTATAGTACAAGGTTTCATATGTGTTAAAAGTTATACGATTCAAATTGGTTTTTTTGGTATATTGGAAAAGATTTTTGGATTACATTTCTTGCAATTGTTTTCGACCACACTGTCGCCGTTCTTTGTTGAACATTTTTACAGACTTGTCTTGCTAGACTTGTACGATCGTTAGAAGTTTAGCTAGGCCTTTTTTTTGTTCGTCTCAAATGCGCCGTTTTTTCTTGTTCTCGATCGTGCTCTGCAAACCACAGCACTTGCGCTCCAGCATACATAAATGTGAGTGTGAAATGTACGTGTGAAATCAGAACGACTTCATAGAAAAGATGCGGACTGCCAGGGTGAGCTTGTTCGCAGCGGCTTTACGCGATTGATATTGGCAAGATTTACTTACTATTTCTAATCCCGAACACAGAAAAGAAGAAAAAGGTAAACGTGACACCGAACATTTGTTGCATCACCGATCGGACCCGCGATCCAGCCGGAGATCTTCGAAGAAGCAACAGGTCGCAGCGTTTGATTTTTCTTTTCTGCTTTTTCATCCGCCGATTTTTGCATTCATTTGCGATGCTACACACATGTCGGAGCGACTGGCAAGGAATGATCATAAATCTTCACCATATCCATTCACTTACACTCCACGGTGGTTGTTGGGTTTGGCCTTCGGCTCGGCTGTGCAGCAGGGAAGGCGAAGGAAAAAATAAGAAAAATCCCACTTCAACCAGCCGTTTCCATGCACATCTGCTGACGTCGCCGGTGAGCCACTCCGAGGCGCTGGGAAGGCGACATATTTTTGCATACAAATCGATCGGAACGTTGCAGCGAAGATCGTTCTGCCGTTTGCTCTAAACGCTTCTTTCAAAAGTCCCTCATCCCTTGGTTTCCCATTAGTCTTTTTTTGACGAGGTTTTAAAAAGTCTCGTTTTGGGTTGGGTTTTTGTTCATCGTTTTGTGCGTGCCACCGATAATCAGCGAAAAAAGCATCCGCAGCGGGTTTGTGACCGCTATAAAGTTTAATGAGCGGCGCGCGGGATGGAATTCGGAAAATTAGGGCCTCGCACGGTGAAAGCACGCTCACCACATGACCTACCCCTTGCGAGGCCGGGTGGAGGAGGTAGCGAGGGATGGCTTAATGTTGAATTGGAAACTTTTATAACTTCATCCCCTGCGAATCGGACCCGAGCACCTAAACCCGCTCTGGAATGGGTTTTCTTAAAATCTTAGGCCTCTCAGCCCGTTGGGACCGATGGGAGGAAGTCATTCCATTTTTACACTTTCGTCGGTAGGACGGGGGATTGTATTTTTTTGGCAGGTTCAGAGACTCGACACTCGGTCGATGGCGTCGGTGGCGGCATTCCCTTTGCGCGAGTCGTCGATACCGTTAAATCGTTTCGGCATCCGGCCGCGCCGCTCGCCGCTAATCAACTGGATCACGCAGAAAAGATTGAAACGCGCTGGCGAGACGTTGCTCAGGTGGATCGAAACTTCAAAACCAGCCACTGACAGCCGGCTGGAGAGCCAAGGCGCTTCCGTGATTAAGTGATCGTTGAAGCTGGAAAATGAGCCGTTTTTGTCGGCCAGTTCCGATCCGGCGGGTAATTAGAGCATTGAAATCTTTTGTACTAAAACCGGGGGTTTGATTAAGTATGTAGAAATAATTTAAAATACGGGATACTTTAGTATTCTGTGTTTGTGAACATAGAACAACAACTCGAAAACCGTTAACTTGGTTAAGAAAAACGATGATCTTCTCTTTGAAGGAGTTTTCAACTAAAAGTAAACGGAAGAACAAATCATTTTCAACCCTTCAGTGGCATATTATTGTAGGTCAGCAAAAATGACCAACCGAAGCCTAACGATTCACTTCCAGTAGGGCATTCCTCCGAGGAATCTTCTACCGTAGGCTTGAGAACAGTGGCAGAATGCATCCCGTCTGCACTTGGAATGGGAATATATCCTGGGAAGCGACGCCTCGCAAGTGGAAACAGTTATCATTATCATCAGCATCGGCACAACATAATTGTCGCCCCGGTCTTCATGACGATCGAGTTTTATTTCCGTCCAGTGCAAATGTTCCGTAGCATCGACTCGCATCGTTTGCCGAGAGGCTGGTCGGAATTTCCTTCGGATTCCCGGACCGGATGCGGCTCAGGGTAAGATATGTGATAATTATCCTCGACGCGTCCGGTCCTCGAAGCAGCGGGAGCATGAACAACGTGCCCGAATGTCATCCAGAAGCGAAATGAAATTGACGTTCACTAGCTGGGAGCACAAAATAAAAAAACAACCAAGGCTCACTCTATTTTCTCGAGAGCCCTTCAAGGCCTACGGACACAAACAAGCACTCCTTGAGGTTGACTACACTATGCAAAACCTCTTATCCGTTGCATACAGCCCACTTCCGATCTGTTCCTTCCTTCCGGCGACGATCTAGTGTTGCGACAAGGGTGTTTCACTTGAGGTTTGTTTTTTCTCAGCTCGATGATGCATAGGCAAATGACACTCCCATCACGTACCATTTCGCTAGGACCACTTCGTTGCTCAATTCCCGACATCCTTCCGGTGGAACAGGATTCTTACAAACGACACCCCTTGAACGCGACGCTGTTATAATAAGCGCTCGAAGATACTACAAAAAATAAAACGGGAGCATGTTGTGCGGAGAAAATAACTTGTCAACAGAGGACATCCTGGGGAAGGAACGGAAACACGAGAGCACACTTCCGACTCATTGGCGATTGCTTCCGATCGGTGATGAATCGAAACTTAATTGAGCAACCGGCAGTTGAATCCTTTACTCTTGAATTCAGGATCAACACGATTCCCCTTTTAGTTTGTTTGTCTTCTTTCGATCGGGTTGAAGAAGAGACACATCCTTCAGAGCCAGTGTTTTTTTCCCGGAACGTTGTTTTTCGTATCTCAAGAGGGCTTGCGTGCTTCACACACAAGAGGGCTCTTGTTTGTTATTCTAATTTTCCAACAATAAAAATAGTGCCTCATCATAATTTTATCCTTTTTCCCTCCGGTTTAAGGTTTTCTTGCTCCGTTTTCGATCTTCTCCTCGTTTCGTTCATTACTTTACTATCTTCACTTTTCGTCGAAAAATTATTCTCAAGGGTCGGCTGACAAATAAATAAATCACGCACCGCAAGGCGTGCCCAGCCTTTTTTCCCATCCGGTCTCTCGATACGGGAACGGTATCGTATTTTTTGAAGAACATCTTGTCCCCCAAATGTGTTCTCAAGGGAACGAACGCGATCTGCTTCATGTTCTGTTTCGTCTCGCTTTTAATGCGATCACCCGATATCTCGATCGTACGAGGAAAAGTGGAAAGCGGCCGAAGAAAACTGTCACAGAAAAACCCCGTCGCACGGTGCGTCCGCGTCGGGAAGATAAAGTAATGATGTGAAAAGTTTCCATCATCATCATCATCAAGTGCGAGAGAGCGAACGATAATTGCCAGCCTTGTGGTGGCTGCATCGTGAGAATCGTGGGCTTGAACTTGGAGTGCACGCGATAAGGGAGGTAAAACATTTTAAGAAAACCCATGTTTATGACATAAAATTCGCGCTGCCTCGCTTCGAACTCGCGAAGGGAAAGGGCCGCCAGTGCATTCCCACAGCATCCTCTTTAATTGTGGCACTGTCAGGTCCTTCGCTTTCTTTCTTCGCGTGAGATTCTTGGTCTCGTAAAAATCTTTCATCGAGCACCCGAAACGCCACCGATCGAATGCGTCGGTCGATCGGTTTGTTGATCACTTTAGAGGCTTGTTGTTTCTTCCCCACTGCGTGTATTTGCCTTTTCCACGCCAACTCTTCGGCAATTGGGAATGCCATTGGCCGTTTTTGGAGCGGCAAGCAATTGAAATAATTCATTGCGTCGTTCAACTGCTGTTTGTTTCTCATTTGTATTCCTTTTCGGTGGCGGCGTTTGTTATTCTATTATAAAAAATGACCAATTAAATCGATATTTCAGCGCTCGACCGATCGCAGAATCCATTTACGGGCCCGGGGGGCTTATGTTGGGCGGAAGTGGTGGCGAATAGGTTAGAGGAAGGAACGCCTCGTTTTTGGGGTCATCCATTAACGATGTTCGATCATCGGAGGTACGAAACCGTACGCACGATTTATTTGCTGCATGATTGACCCCGGTTTGGAGGAGGCCAAGGCGTCAAGAGCAACATGAGAACAAGTCCCCCGCTTTATTCATTCCATTTCCATGCCCTCGGGGGTCTCCGGATGCAGCCAACGCTGCCGTTTTGTGACGCTCTGGTGTGAACAGGCGGACATCAAATGCATCTTAGCGATCGGGTAGGTTTTTTCCCCCGAATGAAATAAGAGATACATTGTCGCCCGCTGCGCCTTCTCTGGATGCATTCATCCATTTCCCGGGCGCGCAATGCATCGTGCTGCTGGAGAAAGGCGAACGTAGGAAACAAAAATGATGCCAACGTTCAAGTGCTTTCAGATGTTCGAGTTCGAGGTTTTTTGGTCCGAACGCTCATACTACGGGCACACATGCGCGCATCAACGGCATTACTTTTCCAGGCGGCTTTCTGGTCCATATGTTTTCAGATGGTGAGGAAATGATCTCATGTTGACCGGGAAAGGCTGAGATTTGTTCGTTCCATTCATTACCCATCCGCCCGCAACACGAAAATGGGCTTTTTTGTTGAGCCTGTTTCTCGGAAGATGCGCTACGGGATTGGAAATCCTTGGAAATGTTGTCCCAGTTCTCGAACATTCCGAGATGCTGAGATTAAGTGGGTCTCCTTGGGACGTATGGAACCATACTTGAAAGCGATTTATCGTAAGGAAAAAAAGCGTGTTTAAAATTTGGTTTACTGTTATTAAAAGAATTTTTATCTGAATCAAGCTGAATAAATCAGTTAGATCCAAAAAAAGTACATTTAAAAATATATTATAGATTTTAAAAATGTATATGGAATATTTAAAACAACTAGTTAATAGAGTTCTCCAAACGCTCCTGATGGCATTTATGATAAGTGTACAAACGCATAACTAACTTATTGTGTTGACATGCACTCTCTTATGCATCTGTGAGAGAGGGTGTATTATGACAAGCCTTCGGTATCTTAAACGACGACAACCATCGTCGCGCCGTCGCCGTCTTCGGCAACTTAATCGTTGTCAATTGATTTAATTGATTTGGTCCAACAGCTCTGTTCTCGCGTGCGGTTCGAGTTGGGAATCTTCGTCGGTCACTTTGCTTGGTGCGAGAACTGCACCAGTGACATTCACAAACAGTTGTTTTCGTTGACGAGGCATCTCTTCAGGGTGCTGCTGAAGCTGTCTCGAACCGAAGGAATGTTTGTACGAAAACCTCCAACCCAACATCCACCAATTGCATCCAAGAATTGGATGAGTAATAGACGCGTGTAATTGAGAAATGCTCGCCTAGATTAACCATTTCTCGTTACACTTCCCCAACCGATGTTAAAGTTCACCTTCGAGCGCAGCTGTTTGTTCGGGCGCGCGCGCGCCTCTGGAAAACGATGTAACTCACGCCGAGGTTCGTGGTTTTTGATTATTTCACGCGTGTTTCAGCATTCGAGAGCAAAGAACGGCCGAAGATTAACTTTCCGCGGCGCTGGAGTGTAGCAAAGCTGAAAAGGCTGATTCGAAAACCATTTCCAGCTTCCAGCGTGTGGTCAGAGGTTTTCGGTGCTTGCCTGTTTCCCCCACCCTTCTTTCCTCATTCCTTGCAGACGATCGCTTCATCAGCGATGATTGGGTAGTTTTCATTCAGAAATCAAGCAACCATTCTTCTGCCGTTTCGTTGGCCACGGCTCAAAGGTAGCTAGAACTCATCACCAAGCAAGCGGTCAATGGAAGAGGAATAGATTAGTTGGTTTTTTTTTTGAATGTGTGTGTGGGTTTTGTAAGTGTTTTTTTATTTCTCTCCTTTGGATAAAAAGTCTACAAAAACTTAAAGGTTTACGTTCGGCAACCGCTGGCTTCAATTAAAAGCTTCCTTTCTTCTGGAAGATGATTTCGTGTGACTCATTCCGCGGCGTCAAGATTTTGGGTTGTGGATCGTATGTGAACAGACATGTTTGTATTTTGAACACTCCCAGTTTTTTTTTCTTCATTTAGGGAAGGATAAACTTTGATGGTTTCTTTTGGTATGACGCGTCGTGTTTGATGTTCAGATTCATTAATAAACACACGCAAGAGGAAACAAATTCTGACAAAAAGAAGCAGCTTCACATCTACAGATGTTTTGTGACTTGAGGAAGAGAATAGAAAAAGTTGTTCTTTGACGAGAAAGATCGCTTCCAAGCGGTTGAGTCAGCGCATCCCGAACTTATCGAAAAGGTTACCTCCAAAGTCCTGCGACAAAACGACATGCAGTCGATTATGCAAAACAATACAACGAACACCCATCGGCAGTGTGTGTCTTCATCACGCCGATATTTCACAATAAAAGCACCTTGCTGACTCGTCCTCTTTAAAAGCCCCTGGTAAGCTGTTAACCCACACGAAACCTTTGTCGTCGTCGTCGTCGACTTCTTTGGCGAATTCGCCTGGAGCCACATTACGACATCCATCGCGCATCCCTCAAACCCCAAGAAAGGCACCGTTCTCAACCTTTCGCCCGCGAAGACACACGCTCGGCTGCAGACCGTCTTCTTTCCTGCGGCTTCCGAGCAGTCCCACTCCTCTGGGAGTGCCTTCGATCAAGCGGTTCGATCGATCGATCGATCGGTTGCCTTCTGTAGTAAATAACAGGAAACCAGACCGGCTTTGGAGCTTGATGGTTTCACCCTTTTGGCTCCTTCCATTCCAACCCTCAGCATCGCGGTCCTGTGCCCACATCGCCCATAGAAGGCTCTCCGAGAACGCATGGAACGCGAGGCTCGCTCGAAACCATCGATCTTCCCCGGGCTAGACGAGAGGTCCGCTTAAAGCTTAGGGCCGAGAGGGCCAGGGTGGCGTTGTCGTACAACGGATGTTAGCTTGATCGAATGGATGACGGGAGGGAAGGGGAGGGTGCTACTAGTGGGCGCAAGGTTCACTCTATCTACGGCGACCATCTTCTCTTCGCTACGATTCGGAACGGTCCCCGATCTCCGAAGGGCACAAATGTGTGGTTATTACGCTTTACCTTTAAGCCTTCCCTCTCGTACGAGCATCTTGCCCGTTTCTGGGAGGATGGTTTGAAGAAAAAGCATACGTTCGTACTTGTCACCGATGAGGACGCAGGCGACGAAGGCGACGGAAAGCGTCGAGATGGCGAGCGGCGGGACTTGGTCGCCACTGAATAATCCGCATTGTATCATTAGCCTGCATGTAGACGCCGATTCGCACCAATCAGCATAATTAGCACGCTGGCGATGATGAGAGTCGCATATAATTATGATCTTGACTTTGGCGTTTTTGCGTTTGTCACCGTGCATGTCACACGGGACAAGAACGCATAAATCATTTATTTAACGCGTAATTGGTGGAAAAGATGAGGAAAAACCATGCTACACTGGGTTTATTTGTTTTGATCTATCACTTTTAGATTTAATCCAAAAGAAAAGAGAGAAATGTACCATAATTACAAGAAAATATATTATCTAAACAAGCTAAATTTAGTAGAACATTTTAACAAAATAGTAATTTAATTACTTACGTTTTTTAATAAGCCTTGGTCATCGATTTTAAATAAGTTTTGATTTCATGAATATCTAAAATAAAACGCAATCTTTCATTGAGTTCAGAATGCAATCAAAAGTCATACCACACCTTTCTCGAGAATGAGGTTCTTCGATGCAGCGCATTCTAACCAACCGTTGATTGTATAATATTTACATAAGTACAAGAGAGGGATGATTTAAATTCAAAAATACAAAATACACCCAAAAAAAGGTAGAAAGGAAACGTGGCAATACATTATGTAGAATGCCACATAAGAAACAAGTACTTAACAAATACTAAAACATTATAACGACGGTGAACACAATCGTTACAAGCCAATCCTGATCCACGGTGTGATTGAAATTCACCATCAGCATCTCATTAAATGAACCATTTTATCAGGCAATTGATTGTTTAAAATTACGCTCGCTTGCGCGGAAGAACGGTCCCACGTCGGACGCCTTCCCTATTTTCCCACAGTTCTCCCGCATCGCATTTCCAATTGGGTACAGTTCCGGAATGTTAAACCAGGCAGCGACCGGGCGGGCCGGTAGGGCACGGGTTGTTCTCGCCGTTCCACGCGGAAAACCAGTAGCCAGTTGGTTGGGTTTTGTTGAAAAATCCTCGTCCGCGTCGAAAAGAAATCCGGCCGCCTAACGACGCTCCGACGCTGCTGCCGTAAAAGGAAACCCGGACCCGGAGATGCTTGCATTTTATCATCGCTTCGCCATCCGTCGCTTTCCCGGTGTGGAAACTATTTCCGACCGCGACCGGGCGAGTGCGTGCGTTGTTGTAGTTCCTGCGGGGGTCTTGGTCGGGAAAAAAGGCAAACGTCGCGTACCGGAATCAGGTTCCGTTTCGGTTACCTTTTAAAGACCTGCGAGCCCGCCGAGCGAACGATAGGATCCTCCGAGTGCGAATCGCGAATGGATGCTATTTTTGTGCAATTCTCTACCGAACGTTGCTATTTTCAAAACGGCGCGCGCGCCTTCGAGAGGAAAACTATTTTTCGTCCACCCGAGCGTGTTTTTGTGTGCCGAAAAGCCGAATCCCGGTTTGTGTGATCCGAGGCATGGATATGCAACATATGTTGCAGATGAAACAGATCGGATGCACAGAACGCGGTGAGATGATGCCACGGTTCCCACGACTCCAGTGGGAAAGAATAGAACGAAAAACGAACGAACGAAACACGGAACGCGTCGCGGGGTCACAGAAGTAAAAAGGTTCCTCCGGGTTTCTCCGTTGAAGATGCACGCGCTGGGAGAAAGAAGTATGTTTGCCAGTGAGAAACCGTGAAAAAAGGAAGTGTGTGACAACGAGCGTTATGATTTTTCCATGAACCCGGAATCACACGCCCGCCGTCCGCTGGCTGAAGGTCTCCTCTTACAAGAGTCTCCGATGTCTTGGGACGTGCCGCAGCAGAGAGTCTATAGGGAGGGAAAATGAAACGATCGTTACAAACGCACTCACTCCAGCTCCGGAAAAGTCGAGTTCCGTTACGCTTCAGCGAACAGGTACATCGGAGTCCAACTACTTTGAGCAGAGAAAGGTCGTAGAAATGGGCAGAACCTTTTTGGCGCGCCATCTCTTGCGTGTCCACTCGTTGATACACACACATACAGGGACGTACGCACCCTCAAGACTGTACAACATTTCCTTTACCCATGCTGTTAGACGACCGTTTCATGCTGGCGAGGAAAAATGTAAATGCCGTTCGGACTCCGACCCAAACCAACTCCAGCGAAGTTCTTCAAGGGGTTGTGCGTGGGCGAGACCAGATCTGGACGGAATTTTGTCCGGAATACAAATGGGCTCGTTTAGCTAATGGTTTTGAGCGATCGCGCAACGGCGTGTGATAAGTCTCCGATGGTTCGGTGCGTGGAGACTAAGTGAGGTGCGAGATATTGGGTCCCCCAAAATTCTGGTGGGATGGATTAGACGACGCCAACTCTTGGTCGGGAACCGCACCCAGCAGGCCACAATCGCTGGGGGACGAGAAAGTGTGGCCAACCAACAACAACCACCACCTAACCGGTATCGCTCGGCCTGATGGCCAATTAATGATCACTCGACTGTCACCGATTAAACCGACGCCGCGAATCGATTTCGGAACCCCTCGCGCACGCTACGGGCAGGGATCAGGCCACAAGTTTCAGGCCTCGTTCATCAAGCGGGGACTTTGCCAAGAAGAACCACGAAAAAACAAAAGGAGAAGAAAATACCCAACCGAACGAAAAACATACGATCGCGAACGAACGTGCGCACAAGTGAGCGATCAGTCGCAAGCGATGATTCGGCGCATGATTCGGATATTGGACGCGTCGAGGAATCAACGAACTTCTGGAGCCGCGTGGTTGGTTTTTCTCCACCACCACCTTTTTCTGTTTCCTCCATGATGAGGTTTATTTTTCCCTCCTTTTCTTTGCGTACGATTCGTAAGACATTTGCCGGGGTTTTTTTCCTTGCCCGTGTTTGCTACCGGAGTTGGGTTTTTCGCCATTCGGCTCTCCGACTTTTCGCGGCCGAAGCAATCCGGGTCGTGAACATCGGATGATAATCATCACTGCTCGCGATGATGATGATGGTATTGAGCCATTTTCGCATGATCATGGCGATCGGCGTTCGGGGACGGAAGCGGGCAAGGAGGGACTACCGAGCGGGGGCTATCGGGGACACGGAAGAACTGGAATTGCCAACGAGCCAATCAAACTCCACGCAGAAACGGTAGCAATCAACTTGAGCCCCTCGAAGGCCTATTTTGGAAGCCCGGCTCGCAAAAGCCTATCGCACGCCCGGGTCGGTGGATTCCCTTTTCTGGCAACCTGTTCCTTGGCCGAAGGGTTTCTTTATGCCTCACCGGGATCCGTTTCTTCGCCTTTCGTTCGTTCGCTGCACTTGCTGCAAACCATCGCAGGACTCGAGCAGGCGTTCGGTACGGTTCAGTGCGGTCACACGATGACCGACGGCGGCGGCGTTTCTGAACAGATAGTAAAGGGAAAATTATAGTATCCATGATGTGCTCGAGCTGTGTGTATGTCTGTGTTCATTCTGAACCCAACTCACGCATCCTCGAAAACGTCTGCGCTGAGAAATGAGCAAAACGTAAAGACAAAACTCAAGAAAATGCTGAACCAGAACACGCAAAGACAAAACGACCGAAATGCCTTCAGGAAAGGGGGAGTCGGTGGTGGTGGTGGTGTGGAATTAATTTCTACCGTTGCTTTCGGGAGGGGTTTTTTGGACAACGTTTTATCAGCGCCTTAATTGAGCCCGGGGTGAAGAACGGCGAGTGTGCGTAACGGAAAAGAAGGATCGCCTTCCCAAGGCATCGAGTTAAATGAATTAAATTACAATTTCAACTGCTTGTCTTCGTTCAAGATTCGCGACTCGGTTCGCTCGGCGGTTTCGGGTTTGAATGTATTTATGTGTATGGTTTTGTTGTTGCTTTTAAAATTCCACCTCCCGCTTCCAACGTATTTTTCCGCGCGCGCTAATGGTGGTCCAAAAGGAAAGGAAGCAGATGTCAAGAACTTCCACTACGAAACCGAAATCCTCCGGTCAACAGCCTTAAGCCCTAGTGGTTAGGGATGTTTTTTTTCTGGCTGCACTATGATTTATGCGCCATTTAGGTGCCTATCACCCATAGACCCGCGCTTTTCCATCCCGAATCTGATGATTTACCACCAACACACACACACTAAGCGATACGATGCGATGTTATGCTAACCCGTTCAAATGGAGTTCGGCAGAATGGAAGCAAGCTTTGAGGTAGCACGGAGGGGGTTGGGAGAATGGAAATGGACCCATTCATAGAGCCATTAGGCTGTCGGTGGTTTTTTGGTGGTCGAAAGGAAAAGCCATAAATTTGAATATCGTTTTCGCGCTCGAAAATCGCTGCGCCAGCATGGGAGGTCCAACCCGGCCCACACGGGTCCACACACACACTCGCTCGCGTGGTAATTGGAGCATCGTCGAGGCGTTCCCGAGGGGCAGCCCTAGAGAGAGAGAGAGGAGAGAATCGGAGGGAGGGAAAATGGTAGGCAATAATTAAAGCTCCGCTCCGCCGCCATTAGGAAAATATGATTTCCGGCCCGGAGGCTTCACCTTCGTTCCTTACCGGGCGATGGTTACCCCTTCCTGCGTGTCCACCGTTGAAAACTGCTGACGGTGTGGAAATTGGAGAAGAAACAACCCACGGAGCGGAGGGAGAAGGAGCAGGGCATACCTTTGCAGGCATTTTTGAAAAACTGTCAACTGTGGAACCGTCCGACCGTTTGGAAACTTCCTTCGTTTAGCTGAAAAATTCCAAAAAGAGGCAAAGGAGACGCCCAGGCCCAGGCGGTGCATCGGCATTTGGTCGAGTTTCCCCTCATTACGAGGGCAGATGTTTGGTGTGCGGGAAAATACCTTCAACACCGCAATGGCGGAGTTTATTATTTTTTATCACCTGCCGGAGCGCAGCGAGTGGTTTGGCACTTGCATTTGTTGTGTACTTTCTTTTTAATTTGTTACAATTTATGCTCCCCATTTTGGTTCCGCAGGAAGTGGACTATTACGCCCGAAACGTTGTCAGTATGGGTTGATATGCGCTGATCGATTACACACTTATGGCTTTGAAAGAAAATACCTTGAAATGGTTGATGTGAGACGCGACGGTTTCTTTTTAAATTCAGTTGTGAACGATAAAGTAGACTATTTGTTTAAAACTCTGAATATGATAACTTATGCAAAGATGTTTGGATATAGAATTTAAAAGAAGAAAATCAAATTACCAACAAAAATTCATAACATGAAAATAATGAAATTAACCAAAAATACCTCTCTGAATTAATCATTATGAAATCGATACAAGACGATTTGCAAATTAGGTAAAAAGTCAGACATAGCAAAGTTGTTTCAAAATAATCTTAAAAACATTACTCAACATTTTTATAGTTTCCTTTCAAGAGATACCAACACTATTAAATCTCACATTTCACTTCCATCGCTTCCATTCAAACGAAACAAAACTGTTGACAGTCCCGGACAACTTCAAATAATTTAATGTAATCGTTTAACTCTACGTGCAATGGACAACTTGCAGCGGAAAGGTCGACAACTCCTGTCGGCTATAATTTTGTCCTGCCTTTTTCGGAAAGAAAGACCCCATCGGCTCGACGTTGCAGTCTACAAATCCTGCCCGCCGCCGATCCATCGCATTCAACGCATGGTCTCACATCGCGCCGGAGTTGCCTGACAAGTTCCTTTCATTATGCCCATATTTGTCGTATGCTGATTTTCATGTCACAACATTTTACCGTCCAGACTTTCCCGATCGATCGTGTGCCCCGTCGTGGGTCTCGGGTCGCTTTCTTCCATTGGGTGGCACCATTTAAGGACATTTGGACACTTTCAAACCGTGCGTTGGGGAAGGATTTGACCGGTCACTCCAGTTGGAAAAATGGAGAAACCAACGGATTTGTTTGGGTTTAATGTTCGCCGGAAAACGGTGTTAGGAAAATTTAAGCAACACTCCACGAACCTGAACGAATGAACGAGGAAATGGGTGGTGGATTTTATCGTCCATTTTTAGAGAGTGCCGGGGGGAAGGGTTGTTGTACGAATTACCTCGCACCTAAGCCTAAGCTACCCACCGGTTTACGCCATTTTCCCGTTTGCCGTCGACATTTGGTTAATGACTCCCGAATATGAAAATTATGGCCAAACGCCACAAAAAAAAGAACCTAAAACAACAGTACGAACCATTAATGTGGCTCCCGTGATCACCTGCCCCTCCACCGTTTCCCCTCCCCATCCCTTCGTTAACCCCGCTTAAGCCCACGCAAGGGGTTAATAATTTTAATTAATTTATTTCAAATTTTCGCTCATTACTTTCATATGCTAACGATATCTTTCTGTTTTATCTTTCCCCCTCGCTTCCGCAGGTAAGCAACCCGAGACCTTACCCCCGGTTTGCCGGTAGAACATCGCATCGCGTGGAGCCCAAAATAATGACCGATTTGGAAGATGGCCTCCCAGGGTGTAGGTAGGAAGGGAAGGAGCCTCAGCACCAAAAGGTTGCGATGTGTCGAATTGTGGAGAAGGGCTAAAGAACTTCGCCTCATGGAGGATCGAGATGGATCTTTTCACCGTAAGTGTAAAGTAGAAAAAGTTGAAGAAAACCAAAAAGAGGCATAGGAAGAGAGAGAGAGAGAAGACATGACTGTTTCACCATCTTCACCACTTTGCGGAAGTCGCTTGAACGCCCCGATCCCATTGTGTGTAAGCCGGAGCGAAAACGAGACATTTCCTCGATGCGCCCTTCCGTGCGGCGGTCGGCGTTTTCTGCAACGATGGACGCCGCTTTTCCCGTTTCTCCCGACGCTTTCGTTCACGCAAACCCTCCTCCATTTTGCTTCACGGCACGACTTGAGGATGGGTCGATTCGTAAAAGTGGCGCTCGCATATCCCGTGCGTGCGAAGTTTTTCATACAGGGTCATAAAAATGTAAATAAGTGAGATCGCTCGAAAAGGTGATGGTGTGCTGCCCGGGACTTCCGGCTGATCAGATAGGGTCTCGGGTTCTGAGCGAATGGGGACTCGTTCCATCCATTAGAGACGAGCGACAACGGCTCGGAAGTCTTGGCAGAATTCCGGAATGGCGAGACGGGAGCTTCTTTCGCCACAAAATCCTTCCAAAAAATGCGTGCTACAATGTACGACTGGCTAGCTCGGGAGGATCCGCTCCGAAATGGATGCCTGATAATAGACTTCCGGATGTATTTTAATGTTAATGTCTTTAGTCGCTTCGTTGGACGTAGACTCAGACGTCAAATGAATTTTAGGAGCTCCCAAATCTATTCCACGTGCGTTGAGCTAAGAGTTTCTAGAGCTACCAGGTACTTGGAGAAGAGTCAAGATTACCTTCCAGACTCACGAGGTTATAATTGATTCGGAATGTTTGGTTGTTGTTTGCGGACGAAAAGTCGCACAAGCTAATGACTACATCGAGCTCGATCCTCTGATATCAGGTTTAGGAAATAAAACTTTTCGGTGGAAAATGCCTGCGGTGGAAAACACACTCCGTTTTTGGTTCCAACATCGTTCCGATAGGAATCTACAAGGGGCAGCCAGGTTAACGATTTTTAACGAGTTCTTGAATAAATAGATGAAACTCTTGACTCTGTTTTGATTCGCCTGCTTGACAATGGTCGGCAATTAAGAAACTTCCCGGGGAGCCTTCCAAGTGACCAGATGTTGTGACTGCATACAAGGGTTCGCGCTCACAGAAGCGACACAGAGGAGTGGACAATGGTTGTGGTGGACCCCCAAAATCAGTGTTGCGTGGAGAGACGGAACGGAAACAAACCGCCACAACATGGTTTCCAGTAGAGACGTGGCCGCCCTCCCGTGGACGGGGGTCCAGTTTATGTTTCGGGCTGTCTCGCGTCCAAATCTGAACGATGCAAACATACACACACACACACAAAGGCCACTCACACAAAGACCTGCCAGGCTTTAGCCCACGGTATTTGACGAATCGTGTGGTCGTTTAATTTCACGCTAATGTTATTGTCTTCGCGTACGGAAAAATGCGTTTTCCCTCGCTTCGCCACTACCTTCTTTCCCGCGCTCTTCTGGTGGTGCATTTGTGTTTTCCCTTCGCGAGTGAAGGGAATGCTCTTTGTGTCTCGCAATAACGCTTCGAATGTAAACAATCAACACCTGACCCGAAAAAAAAGAGAACCGACAGCAAGCAACATGACATGGAGATGGGCCAACATTGGACTGACGCTCGAACTAATCGTTAGATGTTGCGCTGCTCGATCGTCGCAACAAATTGTCTCTACACCCAATGGAGGGGGCAATGGGAGGGCGTTTGGGCATTCACTTGGAATAAATATTCCAAATTATGAATGCAAAGGATGTCGTAAAACTGCATCGCTGTAAAACAACTGCTAATCGTAGCTGAAACGAGCTGTTGGACGCAAGGACTTCGGTGGTTTGGTTTTGTCTTAGGAGAGTTCTACCATGCCCTTGTGGCTCTCCGGATGGGTAAACTTTGGGAGGGCGATTTGTTGTTACTTCACGGTTATTGCGTTGATAAATGTGGGACCTAATTGTACAGCATTTAGGGGGGTCCGCGATAGCCGAGCGGTAGCGCCGGTTAGAAACTCGGCCCATGACCTCGACGGCGTGGGTTCGAATCCCAACCGAGACCGGGCCCTCCCCTGTACGAGAGGAGTGACTATCCACGTACATAAGGGAAAAAGTCTAGTAAGCCCTTCAGAGGGCAGGCATGACCGAAGAGGTCGTTACGCCAAAAAAAAGAAGAAAAATTAGTACAGCAATGTAACGCTCAACTCAAGGGAGGTTGCGTATTCCTTCTGCGGTAACATTGTACCTTTGTTGACCGAAAGACACCATATGGAGAGGACTATAAGAATTCAAATTGAATTATTTGGTTACACTCTGTTTTGATAAATGTAACAACATTCAGTTAATGCAAATACTTTATTTTTGAAAGAAAAATAGATTCTTTTCAAATCATCCCTTTGTTTTCAATAAATTTCCACTTTCAGTTATCACTTTGATTTATAATGCAATTCTTTTAAATGTTATGTGGGACATTAAAAACTGCCCACTTAATAAATCGTAACATTTTTATACACCATTTTCTTTTAATGGAGCTCATTAAGAACTGGCCTGTCACAACCAACTCAAAAGATTTGTTCCGCCACAAGACACAAACTTCACAAAAACAAATGGGACTCTTAAATAGATATCAGGTTCCTTCATTTCCCTCTCTGGAAGGTTTCTCTTTATTTTTTATGGCTAATACCGTTTCATAAATCCATTTCCCGAAACCATCGCTTAACCCGACACTGAATTCAACCATTTTCCAACACCGTGGGGCCCTTTGATTCGAACGGCTTGATCTTCCCATCCCCCGAAGTTCGGTTTAACGATCAACGTTAACGTCGGCTTCAGAATGCACCACCGTTTGCAGCGCATTTCTCCGGCGTAAAAATAGTAATAATCGTACCTCCAGCTCGACAGAGTCAGCTCTCGTTCGCTTTGCGATGGATCAAAGCCTGGAGGCGATTAAAAGGCGCGTTGTGATTGTTTTGATTCGTCCAACCGATCCCAAAACATCCCACGCCACGCGAGGGAACTGTCGGGGATACGATTTGATTTCTTCTCTCCGCTCGGAAGGGATAAACTATGACAGTAAGCGCCGCCGAGAAGGGACGAAATGCTCGCATGGGAGCAGCATTAGTGCCTCCGAAAGCCTGTCATTAGGGCAACGCTTCCGTTGGGGCGACATCGTGGCACCTTCACAGGGAAGATTACTAACAGCCTTGTTCTAGAGTTACCTCAAGACTTGTTTGCTTGTATTAGAATGCTGATCGTTGGTCAAGGAGTGTAGCAGACTGAGTTGCTCTAGACACAGAACTGTTATTTGACGCCACCGTTGTCTTTGAACAAGACATGATTCGATCATCTCACGATCGATGAGTTCCGCCCTGGAGTCACCTTATAATTAATTCGCACCCAGGAACGGGAGTTTGGATCGCAAACTGGTCCTTCTGGTCACGGCGTGACCAGTGGCGACATTAATTCAATTATGTCGTACCGACGGGGCGAGCATGTAACGGACGCGAAAGTCAATGAACTCTCAGATAACGCAACGATCTTACGGTACCTGCGTCCGCGCATAATCAGTCTCCTCCGGGAGCGTTTGATGGATATCCTGAGAATTCGAACCAGCGGCTTCCAGACGTCGAATGAAACTATGCACCCCGGACTGGATCTCCAACCTGGACGCTTTCCGCTTCGCGACGAGGAATGTCGTTAATGCCGACACTAATCCTCGAACGACCTTTCACGCCATGATCCAGCGTCATCGTCGCAGAAGAAGAGGGCCGGAAGAGTGTGTACAGCATCCGCTCGAACAGGGCATTGTGTGAGTGCGACTTGCGGCAGCTTTTATGTCCGGTTCTTGGTTCTTAAAGTTCCGGTATGGCGTTTTTTTTTACGTCTTTAGCTCTCTCCCGTAATCTTCTCCTATTGATGCGATCGTCGACCTTTTCCTAAGTGAGTAGGCTCTGCCGCGTCCGACGCAAGTGTAGACTTTATTTCGACGGCCGCATTTAAATACTAATTGAAATGTTTCTCCATCTGCTGGCCGAAAAGTGGCCGGCGTTCTGCCCGAATCGTCGGAAGAATTCTTTAGAGTTCCGCTTTTCACTTCACGAACCGGTTCGTGGCGGCTAGTTAACGGGCAGTTGGATTAATTAAAACCCTTACGGCAGCATCTAAATCGCGGCTTTTCCCAAAACCGGCGGACGGACAAAGGAGGACGGTGGAAGAATGTACGGCTACTTCCGGGATTCCGGGGGCCTCTCGGATTGAAGTGGTGTACCCCGCATTGGTATTATAACATTTCCGGAATTTATGGCCCCATCGAGGTGACACGCAAAGAGCTCGTTTCCGAGCCGGATTTCCATGGGTGCTGCTTAGAAGTGCAGGAAAAACGATTTGGTGCTGCAAAAGGCGTTTTTGATTTGTGTTATAAACAATATGGACCGTTTATTCACGACGCTTACGACGCGCTTCCGATCGTGCTCACTCTCGCCGATGATGATGATGATCGTGGTTTAATATAGGATCCGTTGAATAAACAACTCGACGATCGTGGCGTTCCGTTGCAAGTAGAATTTCTCACCGTCCAAAGATCTCGAGGCGTAGGGTTTTCAAAATGTACCGTCGTCCACTCGCACCAACAACCAATATTGCGCCCTTTTGCCCCCTTCCATCCAACAAACCGGCTGTCGATGGATGAATTGCTCGCCTGCTCGTTTTGTTGGGGTGGTTCAATTGCCATCACCCATCCGTCCACCTTTTTCCCACCGGAATCCCGTGGTGGGTTTCCCTGTCCTCCACCAAACCGATTGCTTAGAAGATGAGCGATAGCGCGTAGATCAACAGCGAGAAAACCCCCCCATTTCGAACCATTTTACATCCATCTCCATCAGCCCCAAGGGATGCGGTGGGCGGCGAAGGGGGGTGGGAGAAACAAACACTCATAAATATTTATGTTTGTTTAAATACACCTGCCCTTTGGCCGCCCTCCCCTCTTGGGTCTTTGCTAATCAGCCCCGCGTGAACTCGTGATCGTGAGCGAAAGGTGCTGACGGTGCTCTCGTCCAACAGCAGCAGCCAGTTTGTTTTCCTTCGGGTGGCATTTTCTCCCACCCCACCTCGCGTGGGTGATGAGAAAATGAGACGCCATTGGGATGATCGTTTGCGGCTTATGAAACCGCAGGATGTCTTGTTTTTGAGCGGCTTTGCGATGAATTGTTGAAACGTTTGAACGGGGTTGTGAAGAGTGATCTTTCGTTTCCTGGCGAATGGGTTTTTTTGGGTTGCCCGAGAAATTACCGACGGGATGAATTGCCTTGTTTGAAGCCATTGTTTTGTTTCGAAGATCAAAAGATTCATGGCTGAAATAAAGACATTTTGTAAGCTACTGTTCATAAATCAACACCAGAATTTGTTGCTTAAAATAATCTCTTTTAGAAAACATAGCTAAGTTATTAATCGTCATTATTCAAACAAGTGATTACTCTATTCTATCGCTGGGTTGTAGAACTATCCAAACGCCGTTATCTCTATATTTTCCCACACCGCCATTTTGCATCCAACGCCGCCATGTTGACCGTGGTTGAACCGCATGCTGCACGTACCCTTCGCCAGTTGTAGATCGAATTGATTGACTAATTGTCCATTACTCATTCCCGTGGCCAAAGTACATTTCCCAGGGTTGTTTCTGCAATGCATCTTCTTGAACACCTCGATCGGAATGTGGAATCGTTGCATAATATTGTACAGAAAACGGGTTCCTATCCGTTCCATCGTCACCAAACTGACATCGCGATGAAGCAATTGACAACCTCAGATTATGGCGCAATCCCGGGCAAATAGGAAGGAGTTAAAAACAAGCCTACTAACACTAACTATTCAAGGTGATTACATCGTACGAGGTTTAAGCCAAGTGCAAGCTTTTTTTCCTCGATTCTCGATGCCATCTTGCACACACAGGTGCATCAATTACCCTGTTCCAAGTCGGAGATCTTCGTGTGAAGGCTACTAGAAACCCTCTCTACAGGTTTCTCGATCGATGCAAGAAGAACCAATTTAACTGTAAATCGTGCCCTTCGGCGTACTGGCTGAGACATCCCGTCCAGGGCTAATCACAGACCTGCCTGACTTGCCGTGCAAAAACAAAACATTTGCTCATGAACGTACGATTAGACGGTTGGCCTAGTGAAGGGTGGTGATTAGCGTCGCGATGCGAAAAACACATTGATTCATCGATCGAAGGTTACGTTTGGGGACGAGGGATGTGATTTGCAATAATTGATAAGCGAATAGTGTTGAGTAACGCTCGAGAAGCTTTGTTTTTCGTGCTGCTTAGTACAACTTGGTATTAAGAAATAGTTGACTACAAGATCAAATGTAGGAGATTAATTTGGGATGCAATTGCATGGATCAAGGCAAGGCTCTTGAATGGTCGAATGCTTCTAGAAATACACAGAAAACGCTTAAAATTCTCCTCCAACCCATCAGGGAAGCGACTAGAATAAATCAAGTGGATGCAAATCGTTTTAACACATGTTTGCCAAAATTCGTCGAACATCTCCCCTTTTGAATGCGGGATGGGAAGAAACACGGACCTCTCATAAATGGAAGGCGATTTGGTGGGCGATTACCATAAATAATTAGGCACACACAATTAGACTATTGGAGCTCGACGCTGGAAACGCTTGGACCAAAACGGTGGACTTGGGCTGTCAAACTTTGGGCCCGGAGTTTGGTGCGTGTTTCCACTCTGCTCAGTGATTACGTTAGCGATGATTATTGTTTGAGGGAACGGAAAGAAAAACATCGAAGACCACGCAACGTCTCGACGCTCGGCGCTAATCGTTTCGAGGTCAGACCGTCGAAACAACGCACAGTTTTCGTATGTTTGCGTGTTTTTCCTAACTTTTGGTGTAAGTCTGGGTTCGGGGAGCAGGCCACCGGGAAAGGCCAGCGGGGAAACCCAGCATCCACAGCCTCAAAGCCATGTAATGGAATGCTCCAATCCCCCGACAGCGGATGTGGTGATGGTGACTGGAATAAAAGTTTTCGCTCGGGGTTCGAATGGCAGCCCCAGAAGGACCGGTTAGCCTTGGGGGGGCTTTGGCTGCGCACACCTGAGCGCTGACCGCAGTGGCTTCATTCATAAAAATTAGTCGAATTAAAATGCAACAAGTTGCCGTTGGCGCTCTCCAACCCGATGAATGGACGGAGCTCCAAACCGGGTAAACCCGTTTTTCGTTGTCTTTTCTGCTCCTTCTGGACGAAGCGGGCGATTTGGGGAGGCAAAAGGGCGGCATAAGGAAAGAGTACGAGAAAGATGGTGATAACAGGGGTAGAAAGGCTGACAAAGGTGAGCTGAGTGGGGTTTCGTGAATGAAATTGAGCCTCACGCCCGGTTCTCGGTGGCTTCGGGTGGTTCAAAACCGGGGCTCCACGGTTGGGTTGCAATGGACTTGCGGGACGGATTTTTCTCGCGGTGTCAGCGTATCAATGTCCTCCCGGTAACCCCTCGAGAAAACAAAAAGCAAAGTAAAAATCTTGATTGTGGTTTCGGTGGTTTTGGTGGAACCGTTGTTTTTGTGAAGGGGAAAAAGGCCTTTTCGGAAGGCATTGAAAAAATAAATATGGCACCATGTACCGAATTGACCTCCCAATGAACGAATGTACTGATTTGAATAAACAGGCAAACACCTGGGTTTTTTTTTTATCCACTACCGTTGCTTTCCCAATTGAAAAAACTACATAAGAAATTGTCGCGACATGATTTTGTTGTTCGTTTTACAATTTTTGTGCGTGTTTACTCTGTTGCTTTCGTGTGTTGTTACAGTTGAAAGTTACTACTCAGCATTCATAACCAACAAGTCAAAATAACATGCAAAAACATGATAATGGGGTAAATGAACCGAAGTCTTTTGATTACGTGCTTAATCCAAGTACTAGAAATGCGTCATTTATGAATGGTTGTAAAAAACTGTTGATGGATGTATTTTTATGATTTTTAACTTGTATAAATTTGAAGATATAATTTAATCAACTGAGGTTTATTATTTTGTTAGAAATGTTCTGGATGGTCATAACCTTAATTGGTAGTTTCCATTTAAAATTTTCTTTGCCATTCCAGTTATACAAAGTAAAATTCTTATTATCTGTTAAAATGTTTTCATTTAATAAATTTGAGTAGTACGAAGTTAGTTTGAACTTACTTTTTATCATGTTTTAGTTTTATGTGCTATTCCACGTAAAGTTAAGTTAAAATGATTGACTCCAAAAATAAACTCAAAAAGGTTTATCGACTCAGCAATTCATCGTACAGATGGTAAAGATACAAATCGTAATTGTTCAACTGTAAATCAATTCATAATTGAGTTGAATGACAAATAACTTCATTTAGCAAAAGCCAAACTACCAGCAAAAATGAATTTTAAAACAGAGACAGTTTTCCCACAGTTGCTTTCGCATGGAACGCTTTTTTCCGCAAACATTTTCCATGCACGTCGATCGAACGATCGATTTTTCTTTTGTCACAATAAACTTGTATGATTTATGTCTTCCTCTCACCCCGGTACTTTCACTGACGTGGTTAGAAGCTGAGGCGTGTTTCTTAACTCTTTTCCGTACAAACATAGAGCCAGTAGCACCGATTCGTAGCGAAAGCGAAAGAATGGCCAAAAATCCGACGCTCATCCGACTCCGATCGGGTCGACCTGCACGACAAATGGATCACTTCCGATCTTCCGGTTTTTGTTGTTTTGGTGCTTCGATGCTTTCTTTACCCCGTTTTTCCCGCCCGACCAACCATTTCCTCGCCCTGTCCGCCGGCAGCAGCTCCGACGTCCGGTTCCGCAGCTTCCTCTCGATCCATCGGTGCTGTTCTGTGTGGGTATTTGTGTGAACGATTGTTTCCGTTCCAAAACAGAAGCAAAAGTGGTGGTGGCTCGAGACCTTCAATCTACATCGCAGCGTTTAGCTATGCTTCATATCTTTCAATATTCATCTCCGTTTTTCCCTCGTAGACGGCGTGTTTTTCTTTTTCCCTCTCACCTTCGCGTCCAGTAGCCACTTTGCCTACACTCTGCGCTCTTGCCGTTGGCCCACCCCACAGTCCAGGTGGTGAGGATTCGGTCCGGGAAAAGGGGTTGATTAATGCCGGCCAAGAACCGCCGTCCACCGAATGGACCCAAAACGGACACACACACACATACACGCACGGTGGTAGCACATACGGCACGCCGAAGGGTGAAGGGCCGTGTGAAGCGAACCGAACGGCTTAGGAAGCTTCATGCTCCTTCCGCCGCCACCTGCCGCAAGATCCTCCACCGGGCGCGGAAACCAAGATGGGATTCGTTTTGCTTCACTAAACGATTTATTTCATCCACCTTCCCGGGGGCCTGTAATTAGCGTCTTATATCCACTTGTGCGTGTGTGAGAGTGGGTTGGTTGAAAAAACAAATGGAAAGAGGAAAGTTCTTTTCTTGGGCCGTGTTTTCGCTTCCTCGGGAGATGATCTTTGATTTGAAAACTGGTGCAGATGAAATCATTCGGTAGAAAGATTTACGGAATTTGTAGAAAAATGAAAAAAACGGGAGATAGAACCCATAGATTCGTACTGCGATTTCAATCTTCCCAGCCTTGAATAAATAATTTAATATATAAAATTCTAAAAGCGCTTGAGTTGAGATAAAATATTAGTATCTGCTTTAAAAATGCAAATACCGAGCACGAACCGTATGTGCCCTTTGGAGTAAAAAAGGTACCAGAACCTTTCAAACCAATTTCCCATCAAGATCTTGAAAGACGTTTAATGTCCGGATCGCACATGTACAGCTCGGAGTGTGTGTGTTGGTGTACCGTAGATCAAGTTTCTTCGTCCCATCATCAGATCGGTTCATCATCAGGTCGTTTCGTTCCACCTATCTCCATCTCCGGCCGGATCGTGCGCCATATGTTGCCGCTCGGAACAGCATACGAAAAAAAGGCCACTTTGATGTATGTACACAAACGTCCACCAGCGCTCTCAAAAACCCAGCGAGATGAAGACAGCAATAAGAAGAAAAAAGTACACCAAACGAAGGACGATCGAGGCAAACAGGACAAACTCCCGAGATCGCACAGGAAAAGGATCCTCGAAAGGAGGAGGACGAATAAAGAGATCGCGAAGGATGAACTTGAGAGTTGGAAGGATTTCTCACGCGCATTGTTCGTCCCAGGTCCTTGCTGGGTGTATCCTGTTTCTGCTGCTGGTAGTGTGTGATTTTGAACCTCGATCAGCACAACATAACGCGGGGTGAGATTTCGTAAAGTCCGTACGATCGGCTCTTGAAGACCACAAGATGTACACAACAATGGGAAACATTGTTTCCTGGCGTAAGTTTACGTCTTCTCTGGCTCCAAAACCTGTGTGCTACGCACTTTATTATTTATTTGTTTACAGTTCAGCGTTCAATTCCGCCATCGAAAACATTGAACGATCCCAAGCCAACGGTGAAGCCGCACAGATGTGTCCATATGCTGCTCCACCGAAATGTCTACATGCCCGAATCGGATGCTTCGCGTCGCCCTCGACTGGGGATTACTAAACGGCTGTGGAAAAAATAAACGTTTGGTAGGGAACACTTCTTCCCAGAGGGAAGGGTTCGTCTTAAGCCTCTGGATGGATCTTCTTTTCTTTTTTGTTCACATTCACTTTTTTCCTTGTTGAACAAAGTTTGCTTGCCACAAAGTCACACTTTTGCGGTTCGGGCAGTGGGCAAAAATCGTGCCTCCCAAAAAAGTCTACCATTTGTTATTTACATTAGTGGTGTGAAATGTGGGATTGGTTTGTGTTAAAAAAAAATCTCGCACATATGCTCGTGTGTTTTAGCTAGTTCGGCTTCGTCTGTCGTCTGCTGATGAGTAATTCTTGCGGCGGTAGCTATATTTTACGGCAAACTAGAAAAGCGAAAGAGAACAGAGAAGAGCGAAAGTTATGGCACATTCGGTGGCTTTGCAAAATTTAACGATTTCGCATCGGGGCGGATGGTGTAGATAGAAGAACATAAAATGTAGAGATTTGCACAGATTTGTTTGCCTTTGGTTGAGCTAAACATGATGGTTATGCGGCACAAATGAAAATTCTTTGAAGATACAGCGACTTTAAGCGTAATCAGAACATAAAAGTTGGACACACGAAAACGATGTATTGAAAAACAACGATCATTGTCGGCTTGACAAATGGGTGGAATGAAAAATAAGCCGCTTCCTTTCCATATTTTTTCCCCAACCCGTTTGTTTATTTGACCATGTCCATGCCGCGCGGTGGAAAATGATGAAATCCACCGTCCGTCCGGCCGAGTCTTTCGTAGAGTCTCAGCCCCGCTCAGTTTCTTCCGCTTTCCAAAACGCGCAGTTCGAGTGGCATCCCCGCAACCACTTTGTTATAATTACCATCGCCCGATCTCGATCTCATAGTGCCAGTTTCGATCATCCATGGTCTACAAATAAATAGCGCCGCTCGGGGATTCTCTTTATCGGAAGTTGGTGCATCTGAAATGTGCGCTAAGTGCAGTCCACTTCAACGTTGGGTGGTGGGTGTATTTTTCTTATACATCGCGGTATGTGTTGTGCTGCGTGAGGTTTGTCTTATTTTTAAGCAGGCAACGGTTGCAACGTTCTCGACTGCACACCGAAAGCGAAGGGATTTGGAGTTCGATTGGAAACATATGTTTGCAACGATGTTGGCAAGGAAAGCCACACGAAGGTTTGAAGCAGAGGGTAAGGGAGTATTTATCAGACGGAGGGATTTTCAATAATAATCGTTATAATAGCAGCAACGTGGTTTGTTTATTATTTCATAATTGAAATTCCCTTTCGGGGAAGAACTGTATTTAAAGTTCAAAAAGAACTAGTAGTATGATATATAATTTTAAAAAAATGTTTAAACGATAAATAATCATAAAACCAGTTTATTTCATTACAATTATAAGGCGTTATGGATCATCAATGCACAAGCTGAAATAGAATATTTGGTAGAAACGCACAAACGCTTCAGTTTTTGAACAGTTTATCACGTTTCTTAAGCTAGTTTGAGTGCCAAGATACAGGTTAAAAAAGTCAATAGACGCACAAAGAATTAAAGCGACCCATTTTAATTTTTCTACCTCGTGATATGTAGTAGTAGTGGTAGTATATTTTATTACATATCTCGGATACAAATTTGTACAATTGTTAGCTTGAATTCTTCATTTTAATGGGTACGGTATTCCCTCTCCTCATTACTTCTAAATATTATGTTACCTTCGCAATTCTTAGCTTTGTGTTCACCTTACGGCAATTATAAATCGAAAGGGGAAAATCTTTTTAGAGAAAAACCCTCTTGAAAGTAAAAGAAAAAAAAAGAAGAAATGTTCCAATCTTATAATTATTTTTACTAACCTATCCTAACTCTACTAGCACTAATCCTAATTATTTATATTGGAACTGGTTATCGTAAGATGGACTGATTGAAAACTCGTTTCTTAGATTATTTGGATTTCTACTGCACCGCATATGCTACTTGTTGCTTAACTTAGCCATGAATTATTTTATGGTAACGATGTTACATACTCTATTCTCGTGATATGAATGATTACAGCTTGTTTGAAGATTAACGTTAGCGTTACGCGGCGGGCAAATGGATAATTTTCTCTTTTCTTGGCTATTTTCAGAGCCAATCTTTGTAGTTCTTGACAGTCTTGTTTGGGTACACATGTATCTTCAGGATCCGTAGAAATGTCCACTTTGTTGGAACACAATCAATACCAACTCGCATTGGCAACATTTGGCCCGAAACATTCCAACGTCAACCTTTCGACTGTCGTGTGCAAACGTCGTTGCATTCCTGTGTGCATAAGGAAGAAGCTGCCGATCTCCACAGTTCCTAACGAATGCAGACGCCACCGTTAGGAAGGCCATCGGCTCAACAACTATCAATTAAAAGTAATCAAAACAGTTCCCCAACCCTCAGCATCTGGAAGCGCTTTCTCACCCAAGGTTTTGCGCTGGGAACCAAAGCCCCGTCGTTCGTCGTTGGCTTTTGGAGGCCTTTGATTGCAGAACTTAAAATCAATCGATCGATGAGACACATCGCCGGTTTCGAGAAACACCCTCTCCTAATCGAAATGCCCTCGTTCGACGGGGCGGGGAAGATTCCAGAGGTGGCAAACAATCACTTTGCCTTTGGTTTTTCGTTTCTTTTTTCGGGCGTGCGTCTTCGTGAAGGAGGCTCCCGTTCGTTGATGGAAATTTATGACACAACGGTGAAGGCGCTGGACAAATCGTAGAAGTACGTCTTCCCTCGTCGGTGGAGGAAATTAAAAATAGAGAGATCATAAATTGAATCGCCTAGTTTGGTGTCCGCCCCCTCGCCCTCCTTCTCCAAAATTGAACAATTTGGTCAGTTTGGCGAGAATTGGTATGCGGGCCCGTTGCCCATTTTTCAACGTTATGTTTCGGCATACGGCCGTGTGTTTGTGTTCGTTTGCGAGGAAGTTTGCTCGGAGATGCAGAATCGCGTGACCAATTCCATTGCCAAGGGTCATCAATTGGACACAGTGTTTTTTTTTTCGGGGAAATAAAGTTCCAAGGAAAGACTAACGCCTAGCCAAGCGTTAATCACCGATTCATATTTCACTTCAGGCTCAGCTCGATCTAATGGACGATTCTTTTTGCTCTTCTTCTTTGCAGGTACGTTGACAGGCATGTTTTTGTAGTTGTTTCTGAAGATCTTCAGATCAGGATGTAAGTATATGAATTGGAGGAACGGTCACGTAACTTCCAGAACAGTCCAATCAACTTGGAAGGGAGTCTGGGCCTTCGCCTTTGGCCAATGAAACATTGTAACTTCTAATAGCTGGCGGATCGCGCCGGCTTTCGGTCCGTAATTACTATTCTTCACTCCCGGCCACGATTTGGGCTGGTCTTCCTCTGCCTCTAAACCCTCCTTCATTACGCCATCGTTTTTTTTTGCCAATGCACAAACGATCTTTCGAGGCTTTTCCTGCGCGCGCTCAAACACACTCAAGAGTTTTCCTTCTAAGCGCGGCCACAGAACCCTTCCAGGTTCTTCCGCTCCGGCAAGAAGCCCTGAACGGTCGATTAATGGGTCGGAATGGGGTGGAAGAAAAAGCGTTTTCAGCTCGTTTTCGATCCCCCATCCACGTCGGTCAAAGTTCTGTTCAGTTGACCTCTGATCGAGGAGATCGAGGAGAAGGAGCAGGAAAGGGCCACGCCGTTGATTGGGGAATTCATTCATCGAAATTTTTCGGAGAATACATCCCCAACTGCACGGGGAACGTTTTTCCTTTGGCGTTCTCTCTCCAGACGCACACCAGAACTTGATGGATTTAAATCATAGACATTAGCGTACGAGACTATTTCCTTCCTTCGGGAGCCGGGTGTCGGGAAAGGAAGCGGGACGAGGCGGTGTACGCCGACTCTCGCACGGGAAACTGCAAATTCCAGGCAATTTCGGCCCTGTCCATGGATACGCATTGACGTAGGAAGGATGGGAAATGGGTGGGAAGTGTAGAAGCAGTGTTCGAAAAACGAAAATCTTGGCAGTTAATTTTTAATCGTCGGGAAACGTCCGGGTGAAGCGTAATAGGAATCGCTTAGCATTCGATCAGAGAATCGTATTGTACTTAAATGTGTTTTCTTTGAACATTACATATGTATTTCATTCCATTGTGCGTATGTTGTTATACTCTTTATTTGAACTCAAGATATGCACCATTGCAATGTTTTAAATTAATTGCAACTTACTTGTTTCGAGTTTCTGGTTTGATGTTCCCTATCTTTTCATATCATTTCATATTGTGCAACTTAATTTTTATGACAAACTATTTGTTTCTTCAATAAGAAATTGCATCAAACGATTTGACAAATCGCGTACATTTTTCGCCATTGGTTTGTGCTTTTATCGCGTCTTTCATCATCTCTAGAGCGTATCGTTACATCAACCATGTGCTAATTTTTCCGCGTCTCCGAAACTATGAATCACCAATTATTCGTGGCGCGCTAATATTGCAGGTGGCGATGATGGAGGACAGTTCGTGGAAAAATGCCGCAAGATGTCCACCGCACGGCGCCATCGCCGGCTAGACAGATTGTCGCTACGTCCAACGCTCACTGTTGTTAACATTAAGACATTAATATGATCCGTCAACGGTCATCGCGTCGTCGCGATCGTCGTTGTGAAGTCTCTTGTGGACTCGGCGGGTTTTTTAATTAGTGTTTGTCAAAAGGTTAAATAACGCCGTTGGCATAGTTGAGCGTTGGGTGCTCTGCAGTGGCCAGTTCTGAGGGTGTAATGTAGTGTGATACAAACCTTCGTTTGAACTCGTCCCAATGCAAGCAGTTGCATTCGATTCGTCACCACCCGAAGTTGGTGATCGATCAAGTTTAGATATGTGTCAATTTCTTTCGTTTAGTCTAGTAAATACCGTGACAATCTTCATGGACCATGCCGAATCAAATCGATGGGTTAAATTGAGCCAACAGAGACAATGTAAGGTCGAACTATTTTGAAAACCATAGATGAAAAAGGGAACACGAAGGATAGATTTCAACATTCAATCATTCTTTTTGTGCATTGTCTTAAAAAACGTATTTTCCTTCTCTTGACAGCACGTCATATCCACTTCGTGTATTTCAGCAAAAAAATTCCTATTTTGGCTTAAAAAACAAACCCATCCGATCGACGAAATCAATAAGCTTCGCAATAAAACGGCAATTATTTGATTCTGGTTCACAATTTCGAAACCGGCTTCATTAATTGCCCAAAACAATGAGTAGAATGTGCTGACGATGGAATCTGGCGTTTGGCAACACACATTTTTATTGCTGCAAAGAAGGGTTTGTTAATGAGAAGAGAAAAAAGCCGAGGCAAACATCAGCAATTCAAGTGGCCAAGCTTCGCATTCGGTTGGGTTTGTTTCGTTGAAGTTACAGGGTTATAGTTATTTTAAATTTTTTCATGGTTAATATATCAAACTAATGAAGTTTTTAAAAAATGTACGGGTCGTTAAAAAGCGTTTGTAATTGTTCAATGGAAATTGTAAAATGGTTTTGTTAACAGTTTTTCAAATCACCACGCTGTTACACCAGGAATCTTAAGTGTTACCATGCGCTAAGCGTTTTCATGCGTTATGCGTTATTATGCGCTATGCGTTACTGTGTTCATCACTACTGCCTAACTTCAGGGAAAACTGCGCTAGGCATTGCATACATTTAGGCGTTAGTATGAACCGGTTCTCCAATCGGTTGGTAACGTGTGAATAGTTTTGAAGTAACCGTTATCTGAACCGTTTGATCGATTTAGATGGGAAAATAGAATCGCACAATTTTGCAAAGGACTTTATCTGAATTAGAAGAGTTTTTCCTAGCCATGGTCAAGAGAAAAATGAAAAGGCCCAATTTGAGATAAAGACTATTTTCGAAACAAGCTTTCTATTACGTGGATTGAAGAAGGAAAGTAGAAGAGCTACTAATAGTTCTGAAGCACGTGGAGAGCTAACATTACTTCGAAATAAACGGTGCCGTAACGCAATTCCCAGAGGTCCTTGAAATGAAATTAGTGCCATAATAATGTGTTTGATTTGCGACAAGCAGTTATCTCGGGGAAAACCACCACAACGCAGCATCCTTAGTTGCGTTGCAAAATGTACTCCCCCTTGTGCGTTAAATCCTAACCAGTTCGCCATTATGGCCGTTACCAACACCACGATCGGTCACTACTATTGGCTGCTGTTTTTATGTTTACTCTCTCAAAGTTTTGAACCAAGACGCGCCAGTTCACGAAAAGCGAGATCTTTCTTTTACGCGAGAGAGCAGCTTTGGAGCAGCTTTGCAGTTTGTCGGAAAGCAACCCCCTCTAGCAAAAGGAAGACAAAAAACTTCAACCCTTAAAACGCGACCGTCGTCCGTGAGAGCATGTGCCCGTTAGCGCAAAAACCGGTTTTCGCCCGGAGACGGAGCGCGCATTGCGTCGGAACAACACGTTACGGCGTCACGGTACCGTTTTCGTACGTTTGCGTCTGCTACCCAACCATCCTTGAGGGCTATATTCATTATTGTCTCTTGTCCTCGCGCAAGAAAGGGCCGCCCAGGAAGGAATGCTCTCCCCCGAAAAAGTGGTTGCGTACATTATGGATTCAATACCATCCGCGCCCGCACACCCTCCAAGATGGACTGATATATTTTCCCTCTTGATTCGGTTTTCGATGGATGAGCGAGCTTTAAACAAGCGTTTACGTCGGGAAGATTTTGTTCATTTTGGCATGATGTAATCTCTTCCAATCGCCAAAAAAGAAATGACTCAAAAACTGGGAAGAAAATGGGTTCAGATCCTGGTTTACCCTTTTGCGCCATCGCAATCAGAACAGGTTAACAAGTTGACCCTTAAGGTGAATCCAAAATAACCCAATATAAAGAAACAGTCCAAGAAGGAGGTCACATAATTTGGGTAAGGCTGAACGAATATTTAAAATATATATTCTCCATTTAATAATAAAAATTTAAATTTTAAAATCAACTAAAATGACTCACAAGGAAATTGTTGAAGTAGACAATGTGTACAACAAATGTTATAGAGTTTTTATCCTGCACTTCTCGGACTTACGGCAAGTTACCGGTTCCGAAGAGAAGATTTACCTGTCGTTGGACGCGTTTCTACGAACCTGGCCTTGGACTAAACGCACGACGGCAAGGAATATTCATATTTCTCCGTTTCAAACCGTTGGAAACGAAAGGCGAAAGCGATGAAAATAAAATAAATCAAACTAAGTTGCAGGCAGTAAAGCTAGCGTTGTTTCATTCCACCGCTTCCCTTCGCCTCGTCGCCATCTCTAGTTGCTGTCCGAGGTTCAAGGTGGTCTTTCCTGGTCCATAGATCGGAGCTAGAAACTGCGACTTTGTCGAGACTGGGGTTCCATCGAAGTCGGGAAAGCGGGTTCTAGTGAAGCGGGCAATAAATTCCTGACACGTAAAACGCCAAGGCGCAAACTATAAAAACCTCTACTTCTAAGCAAACGGGAAAGAGGATGCTGCACGGCGGCAGATCACGGTGTTGACAAGGCGCGGAGGTATCATTCGGGTTGGAAAATTTGAGACTAATTTCCATCAATAAATTATGCTAAATCAAACGCTCTTCAGCATCGGCAAACGCTGGCGCATAATTTTGTGGCTCGGTGTTGTACAAAAATATTGTAAAATTAAAATAAAAACACTTTACAACCCATTGGACACATTGGAAGGCGGAAAATTTGAAGCAAAACCTGTTCCGCGGTGAAAACATTCGATCAACACCAACCACGGTTTAATTACCTAACGAAAAAGAAAATGCCGGGATAATGCCGGGAAGAGACTATTGGGCCTCAAGCTGTTCGTGCACTGCTTTTATCAGCGGCACGGAATCGTTAGCATTCAATACCTCATTAGGGGCCGAGGTGGTTCTCTTGCGGTGGTCGATGAAACGGGAAAGGCCGATAAGGCGATGGTGATGCAGTTTTTCATGCTGTTCCGAAGAACTTCGTGAACGCGCGCAACGCCTCAAAAGCCCCGCGGTATGCCATTGTGTTCGATGGCAAGGGGTGGGGTGGGGGATTTTATCGCACACATAAAGGATCGAAATTTTTGGAAATAACATTCAAAAAAACCACAAGAAAAAGGATCCCAATCGAAGGTAATGAAATACAAGTAGGGGTAGACGGGGTGATACGCACCCCTTAAGGAAAACTCTTGAATTTTCAATTAACTTGGCTAGGGATGGTTGATTTTATCAACTCATATGGTTCATAAATGTTTTAACTAGTAACCTGTTAGGGAGTTTTTGCCTTTTTTGCTAAAAAAATCACAAATTCTACAATTTAAAAAAGTGCTATTTTAGATCGACTATTTCTGGATGCGCACCTGCCTTGACGTAAAATGCTCCAAAAGGGGTAATACGGACCAAAACCAAAAGAAAAAATACACCATAACAGTGAGGCAACATGCACAACAAAATAGATGTACAATGCACTCATCAAATAACCAATTTTGGATCAAATAAAAAGTTTAAAAATTGGTAAAAGAGTAAATGAGGTCCCTGCCGCCATTTTACCGGTTCTGGCTACACCTCTTGTGTGATATCATACTGGAATGTATGCAATGGGCGAAACATGTATTCGTTAATTTCAACATACGAATGTTTTAACCATTGTGTGATCCGTTAATATTCGGCTACGCAATCAACCTAGTGGTGCGGTATGAGGGGGGCCCACGGGCCCCCCCTATTTTCTCACAAAATTATAACAAACTCTCTTTTCGGTAGACCTAGCGCAGTCCGCTCGCTGCGCTCGCTGCGGGCGCGCCGCCGTTTCAAAATCATTTTTTCGACTATTGGGTCATGCTGTCCTACCTGTGTAATATAATTTTCAAGGTAACTCAATGTGTTAAAGTATATTAAGTTGCATTCAACCTCCACTACACGATTATTTTAAACCGTTATGTTCTTTTGACCGAACCGGTAGCGTTCAAAAATTTGAAATTACCGTATGTTTTGCATTTTGCATAGCTTCAGGTTTGAACCGGTAGAAAATCTGAATCGGTAGGAGGACAAGAATCTAGGCAGGGGCCTCATTTACTGTTTTACCTAAAAATTTCGTCAGAACCATCGTCGGAAAAATTACGAATTACCGGTTCGAACCGGTAATTTTGGTTGTTTTTGCTTTTATTTCGCGTTTCTGTTGATGTAGAGCTATCAAACTCACTAGATGACCATATTTTAGTTCATTCTTGCAGAAAAATGTCTTTTTTCGCGACTTTCGCGAACGTGTTTTTCATAAGAAATTGGAAAGGGTGCGTTATGCCTCACGGGTGCGTATTACCCCGTCTACCCCTACATCGCGTAACGCGCTCGGGTTTGAAACCGTCAAAAGAAAAAGATCTCCCAAGCGCCCGAAACATGGACATATGTAGTTAATGCTAGTACCGGTGATCAAACGCTCCATTTCAATGTTGTATGTTTTCACGTTTATTGCGGAACGTTCTACCGAGCGGTCAGATAAAGGATGTGCGTCAGCTGCTGGGTTTTTGTTGATTTCACGAGCCATTTTCCATGAGAACCGCAACGCGAATGGAAAGGTTTCAGAAGGAATCCGCGATCCTTGTGTCCCTTTCGCTCTTGTTTGTAAGAAAAAAATCATTGGAGCCCAAAGTCGGAATGTAAACTAAAGAAACGTGATTTTGCAACGCTGCCGATTCTCTGCTGCGAGCTTTGTTGTCGGGCTCCTCGTTCGTGACGCGAGTCCAGGGAAAGAAGAGGAGGGACGGGATGGAAATTATATGTTGCAACTTTCGAATTACCCTGTGCGTCCCCATTTTAGGAGCCCACGGGACCGAGCATAAAGCACTCGCCACTCTTTGCACGCCAACCCCGAAAGCATTTATTCCCCTTTCTCCGGTTGTATTGGCAAACGTTTCCTTCTGCCTTCTGCCGGGACGTTCTGGTTCTTTTATCCTTCCTCGGTTGGGTTTGCTGGAGAAGTGTTTCAAAATATTCCCCAACCCAACCCGTCCCTGGGTTTTTGCTTTCCCTACTTTATATTTTCGCTTGACCAACGGTTTTTCGCGAGGCAAAGTGAATGCCTCGCTTTTCGTGCTCTTCTTCTACAATCTGCATACTATCTCTGCGCAAACCGGACTCAGATCGGACTCGGCGCTGGGGGGATTTGTGTCGAGGGTTTTTGCGCGCTTTAATCACAATTTATGGGTTCGTCGTCAGCGGCTTCGGTCCTGGGCATCGTCGTCTGCGGAATGATTGATGATAATCTCCGCGGCTTAGTGCTCTTTGGGGTGGGCTCAACCATTCTCCACAAGTGCACGAGGTTTCCTGGTTGGACGACAATCCTTTCACGTGATTTGTGCACTTGAATTGAAACATGCTAACGGTTGGTGAAGCTTTTAGTAGAAATACATTTTATGTTTTTACATAACTTAAACACCAAACACAAGCATTCAATATAATATTTGGTTTGAAATTTGAGATCTTAATGTTTTATATCTTTGATATCTTATACCTTGAATTTATTCGGGGTTTATTTAAAATTAACCCTCCAGCAAAAATCGTTCTGAGGTTAAACGTAATCTTGTTTTGAACGCAGGTAATTTTTAAATCTGAAGCTACATTTTTTGTGATGAAGTTATCCTTTCACCTTGTGGTCAAACATAATCTTCCTGGAAAGTTTAGCCGTACAACATCGATGTCCTTTTTTTGCGGCCCCGAGCTCACCTCGACTTATCTCTCGAGAAGCGGTCAGCCCATTATTTTTAACACTGCACAAAAAAAATAATCTGCGGAAGGAGTAAACAACACAGAGGGAGAAAGAGAGTGAGAGAAGCCAAAAAGGTGGGAAAAAAGGTTTGTGAAAGTTGATCTCCCGAAACGGCGTACACTTTGGCGAAGGATAAATCTTATCCTCCCGCGTTTGCCGTGCTTTTATCGTTCTTCGGCGGGAGAAAAATATCCCATCCGTTATCGGAGCCAGTGGATCGCACCGTTTCACGGGACGCGTTCATCATCCGGCGAAGTCCTTTTACGGCCAGCAAGTGGACTGACCAATTCGCGGCGGCGGTCGAGGTTCGGCATTGACTTCTTCACCTGTCAGTTGTCATAAATATTGATTAGTCATGATTTTTAAAAACTTTCCGTCCACTAAAAAACACGAGTCGAAAACAAGCCACCATCCCTTCGCGGACAACCTTTTTTTTTGCTGGCTTCATCGGTCAAACATCGCGTGAACTTTCAACACGCGTTTTGTGTGGCGAAGTGAGCCATAAATCAGACTTCAGCATCTCATCAAATCGATTACGAAAATGCGGCTCTCAGAATTATGCAGTGATGATCTTTTTCCATCCCCTTTACACTCACGAACCCATGACAACGAGAAAAACAAAGCTATGAGGCAACCTGATGCTGTTGCTAGAAAACGACCCTCGGTGACTTCGATGCTATGCAAAAGACGAACCCTCGAAAATGTTATGCTTCGAGAGTCAATTTGCTCAACTTATTCGAACCTCCGGGAATACAAGGCTGGTGTAGGAAGGTTATTTGTAGTAAAAAAAACATCCTCTTATTCTGCCCTTCCCTACCGACAATGCACCATGATCGTCATGTTTGTGGTACTTGAGAAATCTGGCAAGAGGAGGACGGTGTGGCAAGAAAAGAGAAAAGACCTTGAAACGTTTGTACAAAAACAAAGCAAAGGCATGCGTTATGCAGCCCTGCCTACT
>KE525057.1:978285-1111270 GCA_000441895.2 Anopheles sinensis | reverse complement strand
CAACGTAATGACATTGGGAGGAATATTCTGTGGCCTTGATTTTTATGATGCGTCGTCCTCCTCCCCTTCGGTGGAGTGTCTAATGAAGTGAGGATCTCTAGCACAACGAAGCATTTGGTGCATATTTGTTCGATTTTGGATTAAAGAAAAGGGCGTTTAGAATGATGAGGGTTACAAATGCCAGGGCAGGTTTTGTAATGTCGTAAGGGCTTACGGTGAAGGTCTGGTGGAAATAAATTCTAATTAAAATGTGTTGAACATGATTGTTGGACGCATTTTGTAGATATTCTGGAGACAAAAGAGGTGCTTACAGCGTTTTACAAGTCACGTAGTAAACCAAGCAGTTTACGTAGAATATCAAACAATGATAGCCTACTGCAATGCTTTGGATGTTGGATCGTCAAACCTCCAAGTTGGAACACCAAACGGGTCAAGTAGAAAAATCGTCCCAAAGTAGGATCTACCGCAATGGTAGCTGATGCATGGATATTAATTGTAGAGTCGAGCAATCGAAGCGTGCAGGTAAAAATAGGGGAAAATCGCTTTTTGATCGAAAAACATACTTCTGCGAGGATTGCTGTGATACGCGCTCGTTTCCCGATGCGAAAAACCGATCATAGCCTACCTTATCCTGCACCCCTCAATTGCTCGACTCTACAATAAATATCCATGCATCAGCTATCATTGCGGTAGATCCTACTTTGGGACGATTTTTCTACTTGACCCGTTTGGTGTTCCAACTTGGAGGTTTGACGATCCAACATCCAAAGCATTGCAGTAGGCTATCATTGTTTGATATTCTACGTAAACTGATTGGTTTACTACGTGACTTGTAAAACGCTGTATAGGAATTAAGTGTAATATGAAAGATGATAAGTTTCAGCCAGTTTTCCATTCGATAAATTTTTGTTGAACTGCGTTTCCTTAAAAAATTTTAAAGTTCTCTTTTCATTTTAAATTGATAATTCAAAAGGTAAAAAATGATCGCCACAATTAAGGATTAAATAGCATCCCAATTTGAAACGTTTACATTACAATTTCCTTCAAATTTAAATAGTTGTGGCCATTTTGGGAATTATACTACCCCGGCAAGGGTGTAATTGATTAAACCGGCCGCAAACAAAATTCCCAGCGCACCATTATTCGTCCGCGCTCGGACAACAACCACGAAAACATCCGCACGTACCTTCTGCACACCATAATTGTCGCGCCTTACAACAATTTGCAACGAAACCGACCTACCACAGGGTTCACCACACACAAGGGGTGGTGCACGGGTTGAATCGGGTGCTGGGCGGCAAATTGCCAGCATGTCACAACATCGCCCGCGACGCGACCTTAATTCGCGTGTGCGGCCGGTGCGCTCGATATGTTTTTCCGTTAGGTTTGTCGCTTCGCGCGGCGTTGAAGTTTCTTCTTACCGCGGGCTGCAGTCGGGAGCGTTTTTTGTCTCGTGTTTTCGCTACGTCGAAACAACCGAAACATCATCGCGAAACATAAATCGGATTCCGATTAAACGTGTTGTAAATCCCGATCCGCCAGCACGGGGGTTCGCAATCGGTTCGGGTGGGGAGTGTTAGGGTTTCGCTGGCGTAAGAAAATGTGCTGGGCTGCAGAAAATGCACTCACAAAAAACGCCCGGCGTTGTTGGCCAGCCCGGGGGCTGCTGATATGACAGGTTTCATAATATCCGGCGACGCTAGCAGCATGGTGGCGACAACCTGGTCTTGGCCGTACACAAGTGTCGGACGCCGTCTCGCGCCACAAATTTCTTTGTATTCTCAAAGCGCCTCCCGATGGCTACCGGCTAATGCCACTCTCTTTACCCCTTTTTCTTTTCTCTCTCCAACCCCTTGTGGATTGAGCTAACAGTTTTGTTTTATATCTCGATTAAATTACCACCCTTATGTAACGCCTGGTGGTGCTGCGATGCGTGGAAGCATGTGTTTTTCTCTTATTTTCTTGCAGGTTCCTTATTGTTAGGTTGCTTGGCGAACAACGAAACAAAACAAAAATCACCGTTCGTCCCGTTTGAAAAATTCACCTTTTGCCATACAGAACACAACAATCTTAACAATTGTAAAACATCGCAAAAGAACGAGAACCCGTTTGGCAATCGAACCCGCTCCGACAACAACCTGTCGAAAAGCGATGCGGATAATTGAAATCTCATCTACGGCGGATGGTGAAATAAAGTTCCAGTTCGGCAACGAAAAAAAGGCAGAGAATTGCAGTCGCAAACAAAATTAAATAAATGCCAAGAAAACGGCCGTCAGAAATTTCACCTAAAATGGTTCCACTAGCCGTAAAACAATAAAACTTTATTGCTTCTACCGCTTCTTGGGCCGTTGCCAATCGTGAGCGGTTTCGCTCGTCAAATTTGCTACCCTTACGCGTTTTACAAAGCAACAGTTCAATAAGTTCGGAGGGTTTGAAAATTTGCATCTTTTATGACACACACATACATAAATACGTCTTTTCTCTCCACCAAAGATTCACCTGTTTTTCTGTGCCGCCAAATGGTGGCAGGATAACAGGTTGATGGAATAATCTCGACTTGCTACCCGGCTTCTGGGAGAAACAGAAGGTGCTTTGGGATTGGAAAAAGCATGATCGATGCCATCTGCGAATTGTATGAGTTATTTTTTATTTAACGAATTCATGGCAGCTGACTTCAATCCTTCGCTCTACAATGGCTCAATTGAAAATATGGCACTCGAACCAACAACTCAATTGTTCGATCGACGACGATTAAGCCATTTCAATTCGTTCGGTTTGGTTTTTGTGTCTGGGAATGAAAACAATAATCACGCGTCGCGAATCCGTTCAGCTACAGTTAATCGTGGCAATGTGACGCCAAAGTTGTGCCACAAAAGAAGAGGTACTTGTAGTTTTCACGGGTGGTTTGTTTTTTCGGGTGCCGTGTTTAGCGAGGAAAATGGCGCTAACTTTAAACTAACTTGTCAGTTTACCTTTAACTTTTGTTGATTTGCACATAGAGGTGAATGATTTTAAACTAATGTTTCTTATCCTTTTCATCTCTCCCTCTCTTCAACAGGTAAGCCTACATCTAACTGACCGATCTGGAATCCACCTGTTGCAATAGATTGGCAACAAAACCAAAAAAACGCTCCCATGGGAATGGTTTGTTTGTTGTTTTGCGGTAAGAATTTGGAATATGGATTTCCCCTCCCGAGAAACAGATGCTTTTGATGTTTTGAAAAATGCGATAAACGCTTCCATCCCGAAGGATTCGCGCATAATTTAGCATAGATACCGATGAAAATCAGCCTCACAAAAATTAGCACACACAAAAACACACTGGTTTTCATTCCCAGCGAATTCGACATGGAATGAAAAATGAGCCTTCGAAAAGCCAAGCAAAAGCAAAGAAACAAGGAAGAAAGAAACATTTGATAAAATAGATACACACACGCACAACCTGTCGGCACTGGGAGTTATTGTGGAGTCGGAGCAACAGACAAGACATAGCTCACGTTCGATGTTGGGAGCTTTTTGGTCGCTGGAAGAAACGTGAGATCGAATCGCGATGCTGCGTTTTCATTATCATAAGCTACGACGAAGCCGCCGGAGGTTTTTGTTCAAGCGCGAGCGTTCCGTTAGCGGCAGCAACAAAACATAAACGTTTCGTCCATTTTTTAACATTTTGATTTCTTCTGTTCGGGGCTTCTTGGTTGCGACCGATGGCAGGTGATGGCGTTCTCTAATCGCGACAAACCGCGTCCTCGTCCTACCACCCAGAACCCCAGACGGTTTGGGATGGGAAATTAAAATGTTAGTCCTTCCTGAGTCTCCACTGCTTCGTTTCTAGAGGGAGAAAACCATAGCGTTCCGCCGCGCGATCGAGCGTTAATCGTTTACATTCGTACGAAAAATGATTCCTCTGACAGGCGTGTAATACGAGCCGTTTTAGTTTTTTGTTTTCTTCGCGTCAATTCGAAAGGCTCCAACGAATTAGCCGCCATATCGGGCAATAGATTCTATCGAAGCGTATCCAACCCGGGGACAGGTTCCTTCGGTTTCGATAAGGTTTTTTGTTTTGTTTAAATTTATTTATTGATCCTACGCCGGTTTCGATGCGGGCGAGATTCAAATTCGGACGCTGGACGGAGGGTGCTCGCATCTCGACAAACCACATCCTAAAAACACCCTCCACATATGCACAATGCCCCCTTTTTCGGTGATTCCGTGAGACCGCAGAATTTGTTCGCTCTTTTTCCTTTTTCCCTTTTTGGTGAGTTGTACCTGTTGACTAATTTGTTCCGACAGCGTGAACATCGAGGGGTTCGTGAGGCCATTCGGAAGGGTGGCTTCCCTGGCCAAGGCCCTCGCCCCACTCCGTTGTAGGTGGACTGCGGTGTCGGCACATTCTGTGCGATGGAGACGTTAATGCAACTCGTCACTTACAACTATCCCTTGCTACGTCTCTCTTTCTGCCCTATTCGCCATGGAAAGGGTTCACGTTTCGCGGGTTGGGAATTACAGGGCTCGCTATACATATAGTGGCCTGGGAATGCATTCGGGCCGTGGCAGGGAATTGTCGCGCTGTAAGCAATCTGGGAAATGGTACGGTCAACGTCGGACTTCGCTGGAAGGCACTGGAGGTTAAGAAATTCACCGTAACGGCAACGCGCCACAAGCCCCGGAGACTTGCCATGTTGCAATCCGTCGCGAAAGGTGTGCCGGCAATCGCTTTAAAGGTTGATAAAGTTGTACTCAAAGGGTTCATAGCTAAGGAAAGGGCTAGGAGAAAAAGATAGTTTTCTCCGTGAAACAGGAAAAATTCCTTCCGTTAGTCGTCATTAATGTGCCTATTTATGGATGGTTCTCTCCGTATATTGAGTTTATGTTGTATGCTTCCCCGCATCGAAAGCTTCCCTTTTTTTTCTACTTTCCATAAATTAGCATTAGCTAAACTAATCACTCAAAAGCTGATAAAGCGCTCCGCAATCACCTGACACACATTCGCGGGTTCCAATTTTTACGACCATCGACCCCGAAGGTGTTCTCGCCTAAGACCTCACCCCGGATTGTGTTGCTTTCTCGCTTCCAGCATGTTCTCCCTATGGTCTTTCGAGGATCGCCTGTTGCCTCCGGTGGGGAGATGAGCCTCGACTAATTAATTCCATTTTTGGTACCACACTAAAATTCAAACCCCGAAACGAAGCAATCCCGGAGGGTGTTTTAGCGAGGAATTAGTTTCCTTTCGCTGGTGGATTTATTTTTCTCCCACATTGCACATTGGTTCGCAGTGTGGACATTTGGTTGGACGTTTTAGAAAACCGTTTTTCTAAAATAAAATTTAAAATTTAAGGATATTGTCCTGCTTTACAATTTACATGATATTTGTATTTATATTAACAGAAATAATTCTGGTTCTTCAGTTCTAATTTAAATATCTACTCAGTTAAAAGTCAATTATACCAAGTGGAGACCAAGTGTATTTTAAATTTGTTGCATAAATTTTAATTATGTCGCGATGTTCCACTGTGAGCAGACACCGTGGAAGATGAAGGCTCTTGATTTGTGTGTCTCGGGCGCATTCGTTAGGCCAATCGGAGCACGAGCTACTACGCGTGAGGAATGGGCTCACAAAGGCCAACCCGCGAGGCCTAAATGTATGATATTGGCAATATCATTTTGCACGACAAAACTGCCGGTCTGGTTCCTGCGCTTTGCATATTTTACAAACCCGACCCATTTGGGGGCCACCGCATTAGGCTCCGCAGCAACCGACCACCGTGTGCAGCCCTGGTTGGCTGAAACCTCCGGAGGAGCAAAAGACTCCTGCCAGCGCGGACAGGTGATTAAATAACACGTTCTACACGGTGATAAAGGCGCGATACGGTGAACGGGGCTGTTTTTTTTTTTTAAGCAAGCGTATCGGTTTTGTGCAAATTATATGCATTCTATCTTGATCTCCGGAGCGTTTCTGCGTGCCCCGGTTAGGCCGGTGTTGAATTATTCGTCGCCCCCTCTGCGTGACCGCGGCGGTGTAAGGCCTTTAATCGGATGCAAAGGAAAGGGGGAAAAAAACCCCACCGAGTCCAGGAAGGACAGCAAAAAAGTCACCAGAACCTTTAACTAATTGCTAACGCGAGGGAAACCCCGAAATGGAGAAGAAAGGGGGTGCTTTGGCCAGATTAGCAGCTCGGACTGTGCAGGTGGTGGCTGGAAAAGTGTGTGGCCATCCCAAAGTACCTCGCGATCAGTCGTCGCCAAAACAGCAGAGAGAGAGAGAGAGAGAGACCTCGGCCAAGAGTGAAAATATTAATTTCGATACTTTATGGCCGTCGTCAAATTAATAAATTGGTGTAGGGTTTCAACGCCAGGACGACGCGGGTTCCGAAATTCGTCGCGGACGGCGGTGTACGTTTTCGGCACTTTTACGCTCTCGGGGTTCGCTTTCCGCCATCGGTGGTGGTGGTGGTGGTGCTCTCTCTCCCCGCCGTTGTGCGCCTTATTTCTAGCTTCTTAATCGCTGTTGCCAAGATGTTTCGTTTATTGGACGGCCCGCTTCATCTCGCGTTTTCTTTAGCTGTCATCTCATCTCGCGTGCCCTTCACTTCGGTTGGAGGAGGCCAAAGAGGCGCTGGATGGATCGCTGATGTCCGTGCACTTTGCATAAAAAAAACGGCTAAAATGGCCAGCGCGAGCGGTTTATTTGTGGCCGAAGCATTCCGAGGAATTTTAATTATCAAATAAACTCTCAAGCCGCTACTCGGGACGTTTGGCGAAGCGACAAAGAAGTCTCCAAAACGAAGAGCTTTACGAAGGGGAAACACTCTTGAAAAAGCAGCGAAAAGCGTTAACTTTTCATCGGGAACGTTGGTGAAGTTGAAAAACAACACGCTATCGCGCCTCGTGCAATCGATTAATGCATTTTCTGGTTGTGGATAAGGTGTGCATGCCATCGCGGTGTGATTGGGTTGCTGGGGGAGCCGGTTTGAGATTAACCGATTGAAGCGGTTGATGTAAAGCGGTTACCGATTTGTGCTGACAAGTTTACAGCCTGACGGTATTGGAATATGCTAACCGGTTGGGTCATTATTGATCACTTCTCTCTTGAAAAAGGACTTTTCGATTTGAGATTTCTTTCAGTTCTGTTTTTGGGGTTGGAAGTTCACTCGTTTTCAGTAACAATATTCGCAAAATATGTTGTTCTAACTGTGGAAGAATTCTCTTATTAGAAGTAAAATTGTCCTTTCAATTTTGCATATTTTTTTTGTTGGAAGTTACTTAAACCATTTGAACATAATAAGTTAAAAGAAATAAAATAAAATAAACACATAACATGCGCTAATACGGAACACAGCAATATAATTATTTTGAATACATAATATCATATAAGACCATATCATATTGTGTCTGCAAATTTGCTTATAGAATTTATTGCTCCAGATGCAAACAGAATTCGTCCAATAAAATTTATTGCACTGTTTGCTTTAAAACGGCCACATTTCTCGACCACCTTGTTTGGTTTTCGATTTTACGTCAATCCGGTCCAATTTTTCCGTTACTTACCTTATCGAAGCATTGGCCCAAGCAAGGTAATCTTTGCACGTCACACAAACCGAGCCCGGTGTCGGTGTCCGTTTATCTGCCGGTGGTTCTTATGCAAAGTAAAAGTTTCCCATCGCCCGGGCGTAATTCTTCCGAAACCCGGTGCAAACTGCGCAGTGTCGAGATAAAATTCGTGCACAAGTCGAGAGGAAAGCCTGCGCGCGAATTGCGTCCGCTACCACGATCGCTGATAAATATTTACCATACCGTGCGATAAAACGCGGTGGAAAAGGTGTTCTGGGCGTCGCACGCACGGTTCGTTCCATTTTTTTCCGATACACAATTGGTTCTCGGTGGTGTTTTTCGGATCGCGAAACGGCGGAGTGTTGTTGTTGATTTAGCGGTTCGATAAGAAAACCCGCTGCCTGCTTGGACTTGGCTTTGCGACTTTTAATATTTGCCTAGCGTTCTGTTTTGAACTGCTGTTTCCTTTTTTAATTTTCTTCCCACCTTGATAACATTCGAATCGCGGTGAAAATGTAAACAGCATGGTGCTGCACTGTTTGATAAGGTATTAGCAATTCCGCGGCGGAACTGCGTCAATGGGCGGAAAAATCATCTGCCCCGTGGATTATGGGGATTTTTATTCTATTTGCATGCAGAAAAAAGTAATTCCACGGAACACTAGCAAGGCTGAGAAAGGAACTTCAAAACCCGGAGTGCCCAAGAGGTCGAGTTCATCGCTGACCGACAGCTATAGCCTTCGAACTCGCCTCTGACGCAGAAGAAACGGAACCGTTGTTGTTTGCGTGTGTGTTTCGTTTTTCGTCCCAATCCCACTCCCCACATTCTCCTCCCCCCTTTGGTGGCCACATCTGGGCGACATTCCAATCGAAACGGACCGCGAGCTGCAGCACTGGGGTCGTGACGTGCAGCCAGACCCTTGAGGTCTCTTTCACCTTTAACTAGCGCATTGTAAGTCGCGGACCTTCACCGCAGAGATGCTGCAAGCGGCCGAACCCGCGCTCGACGAAACGAAGGCTCGAAGGAAAGGAAAGAAACAACTCCAAACTCCTCCAACGACGCTAGAGATAGACGCTCGAGGGATGAAGGAGGTGGTGCGAATGGTGGCTTAAACGGAACGGATTTTAAGAGATATAAACCCACCTAGCCTCCCGGACCCCCGGGGAGGGTCGAGGGGAACGGGTGGGACGGATTTACCTGCTTTCATCTCGTTCGCCTCTCGCTTCGAGTTTTGACGTTCCTCCTTTAACTCCTTTTTCTTGCGCTCAAAACAGACTTTGGGATCTTTTCTCCCGGTCAAGACCGGTCCTACCGAACTGTAATGTGACCCATCCAACCTCTGCTCCGCTGCTCTGTATTGGTGTTGACTTTATGTTTTTGTACCTTTTGTTTTCCCATTTGCTTCGCATAATCCGCATCGATCACCTTCTCGCTCCCATGTTGAGCTATGCTACAAATACGCGCAAGTGTTTGTGAGTTTCGTGCGCGTGTTGTACGGTGATTTAAGATCGAAAGCTCGCATCTTGAAAGCTTCCAGAATCCTCCACCCCGTCACACATGCACAAACAACATCGCGAAAAACAACAATCACAAACACATAGCAAAGCAACATTTATGCAAGCATGCTGGAAGAAAGATCACAAGATCGCTTGCTCTCGGACCTTCTTCGAGCTACGAGAAGAGAGAGAGAGAGAGAGAGAGTGAGGGATCGGGACGCAGGTCCCACATAAAGTATGGCAGCATGAAAAGCTTGATGGTATTTTATGCTTCGGATCGATCCTGCTTGCTCTCTCCTATGCGAGATGATCGTCGGATTTTGTAAGGCTCGTTTAGTTGTTCCCTTTCTCGTTCCGTTTACGATCACTTTACGTTTTATCTTCAGGTCAGGATGATGGTGGCTCAGACAACACAGACTAAAGTTTTTTGTTGTTGTTATGAGTTTATCAAACCGTTTGCTTGTCTGGCGATGCTTTTCTCCTTTCTTCCTTCGATTCGGTGTGAATTACAGGGTATTTAAAAAACATAAGTTAAGTTGTTAGCTGAAATAATATTTCGTATAGTTGCAAAATAAATTTGCACTTTTGAAATCTTTTCTCCTAAAAACAATATGTAAGTATAGGTTTTTATTTGTTAACTAAAATTGATTTAAATAATGTAATCAAACTTAAGATAGGAATGCATCGGATAAATCAGGGTTGTATCGTACTTTCAAAATTAAATGAGGCCTTTACTACAACCCTTCTCAAGTTGAGTAGAAAACTGTCCTCCTTGTTCTCACCCGCGACCCAGAATAGTGTCTACAAGTAAAAAACATTAAAACACCAACCCAAAGCCACTCTCCGTTGCTGTTATGCTTTCGAGTCCGTTGTGACACTTGTTCGACACAGCGGCGCACGATGTTTTCGCATTTTTCGACGGTACAAGCAGGTTCTGTAAGTTTCGCTTCCGTAAGAATCCGTGTTTTTCCGAGCCACCTGACTCAGCAGTAAAAATATGTTTATTATTATTTTTCGGCAACACACATTTACAACGACTACGGCGACGGGCTTCCTTGTGGTACCTGGGCATTTTTGGGTCTGTTTTTGCGGAACCTCGGACACAAACGAACCACCCTGTTTTGGATGGTGCGCACCTTCTCTTCCTCTCTCCGAAGACGCAGTTGTTGGATGCCAACAACACGTTGCCCGTGTTTTTCTCCGGCAGCCCCTCCGGCAAATGCTTTACCTTTCGCCGATCGAAGGCAAAGGTCTCGCATGCGGGAAGGGAGATCAAACACACCAGGTATTTCTCGTGCCCTGGCGTGGCGTGGCCCGCTTTACTGCCGACATTTTCCGCGCGCAAGTATCTGGTTACACGCGCTTGTCGCGTCGACGTCCGATCGTCGGCACATTCCAGTTGTTCCCGTTCTTCGCGCGATCGACAGATTTAAAGTCTACAGTCTTCGCACACCCAACCACTACTAAAAGAAACCCAAAAGCCACACATACGCATTTTATGATCGTTGAGTACGAACACCACCATAAAACGCGCATAAGATCCAATGGAGTGTTTGTGCTTATGTCTCAAGGGCTCGTGCGCGCGCGCGCAACAACATCCAACGGGCTATGCTCTACAGTTGCAGGCTTTTCCCAGCCGTAAAACCCTCTCCGGTAAACAACATGGTGGATCGAAGCCCAAACATCCCTTATCTCCCTTCGATGTGTCTCACGCTCGCATCCCGTATCGATTTCTTACCGAAACTTCGCACCGTACGACGGTTGGTGGAACTTGTGGCATTTTCTTAGCTCGTCAAGCTCGCGCTTCCCAACTCCCCCTTGCGCACACAGGCGCAAACGAAAAGCTTTCGAAACACCACCACAACCACGGCGTCTCGAGAGAGAGAGAGAGAGACGCGGACGCAGCGCTGCTGAGATCGCGTCGCGACGTCTTGAGTGGTTTCGTGCGTTCCCCTTTTCAGTACGAGTTCGAATGCGAGACAGTGTGCAGGGCAGCCGTACGTTACGTTGTCGGTCGTCGTTGGTGCTCGCCGGTCGTTTTTCCCCGGTCGTCGAATCGTGGTTTCGCGGGTTGCGCTATTTTTTTTCGTTTTCCAACCCACAACCTCCCCCCCGGGTCGAAGCAATTGTTTTGAATTCTGTTTGTTCTGTTTTGTTTTTGTATTTTATAAAAAAAAGGATAAATTCTGTTTACTTGTGCAAACTGTGATTTTACGTTTACTGTGTGTCTTAAAAATTGTTTCCGTCAACCAACTACAAGAAGCAGAGTTTCCGTTTCAAAGTACGCAAGGAATCCCTTCAAGAAAAACGGTTCCTTCGACAAGTGCCAGATTTGTGTCCACCTGCCCTCAGGGAAAGGATATCAACGGTGGTTTGGCCCAACAACATTTCAAAGGAGCTCTTGTTTTCAAACTTCACGTGTGCGTGTATTTGTGTGTGGTTTCTGTGGTTTTCCGGGCCGTAAGAAGTTCGTCTGGCACGAGCTGCCCGATCCAAGATCCAAGATCAAAAAACGTCGTTCGAACGCACTTAATCTCTTCTTGAAGAAAAACAAAGAGGAAGGCGATTGAAGGAAAAGGGAAGGCTTGAAAGAAGCCCTTTGAATCGAGTCAATCGAATGCAAGCAAACCGTGTGTTCTTGATGATGCGGACATAAACCGACGTTACTGCGGCGTTCGAGCGGAGAAATAGTCGAATAGTTGGTCGTCAAGTGTCGCATTTTATTTTAACTCCTGGGTGACTTCAACGCTGGGTAAAGCGAGGAAAGGCGCGGGCGACCAATCGGATGGTTTTGGCCAGCGATCTTGTTGTCATGTGAGCTGAGGCAAGAAGCCGTGGATGTGTGCGTCTACGTAACGGGCTGGTGACGACAGTCCAGTGTGACCAATTGTTGTTTATGTTCCGCTCCCGAATGTGATATCGCGTGTGTTGTGGAAGGCAAAAGTCGGTGAAGTCATAAGGCAAAGAGTAAAAAGAAAAAACGGGAGTCTGTGTACGCCTGGAAAAGGGAAAAATAAAGAAAGGAGCTACATAAAATTAAGTGTCAATAGTTCGTGATCTTCGCTAAGTTTCGAGCCGATCGCTCTTGTTTGGGAAACGAGAAGGCCCCCCGAATTGCGTCACATCTTGTAATCGGAGACGGTTGTGCAAGAAGGGAGAGAGAGAGTTTCGGGGAGTGCAAATAAGCGTTGACCGTACGTGCTTGGGAACGTGACGCCATGAGCCAGCATCGGTGATACCGGAGTGGGGTGGGCAAAACAGTCGAACAGTACCGCAGCGGGTTCCGAAGGGCAATGCCGGAACGATGAAGGGATACAACACGAGTTTAGCCGGTGGGTGGCTGTGGGTGGTCCTGGCGGGGGCGCTCTGTGCGCTGCTACTGCTCCTGACGGCCACCCCGGTCGAGGGGCGCGAGGCGAAGGGCGGCTACGAGGTGTACAAGCAGCGGCACCAGCGCCAGCAGCAGGAACGCCAGCAGATGCAGTTGCGCCAGCAGCGCGAAGAAAAGAACTCCGAGTTCGTGAAGGGAAAAAGTAAGTGGCCAAACCAAACGCACAAACAAAATATGAGTAGAAAAAAAATGGGTGGAAAGACCCGCCACAAACATAATGTTTGCCGAGCATATCGGGCACGCTATCGATTATCGGAGCGCTTCTGGGACGCAGCTCGAGTTGTAAGAAAAACACACACCCAAACAACCTACTACCCCATTGGCGGACCAGAGAATGGCCATTCGTCAAACGAATTTCGGACCAAGAACGTTTGCTTGATAGCCGCAAAAGGGCAAGACACGCTCGCTTATTCGTTATCAGGAGCATAGGAGGAGGAGGAGAAGGAGGTAAACATAACCCCGGGAGGGAATTGTATGCGCTTCCAGCAGCAAACATCCACCGGGCGAAGGTTTGTGCAGTTGTTTGAGGAGAAGAAAAAAGGTGAAATAAAACCATACAACCCTTTCCCACACACCACGATTACAATCGTGGCCTTTGATTTTCGCTGAAATATCGATCAACGCGCCATACTTTCCTTGGCTTTACACGCCGGAAGATCCATCGCTCTTCTTGGCCCACAAGAAACGATTGTCAGATGGATGGTTTTCCTTTTTTTTACTCCTTTCGACAACCTTTCCATACCTTCAATGCGATTGATTTATAAGAAGGTGCTCGGAAGCGACGATGATTGATAAGAACACCGCGCTTTTGGAAAATCGACCCCAAATCGGGGCGCTGTATCGATCAGTCCCGATCGGGCAGCTGCTCTAGTTGTTCCGTTAGTTGTTTGCTTGGCCCACAAATTCGGGCCCCGAACCAGAGTCAACAGAAGCGTAAACGTTGCAGTATTGAACGAATGGGTGTTTAGGGTTATCTTTTCGGACGCCACGCCACCCGGCGATGAGTTCTGGGAAAAGCGTTGGAGAAGTGAAGCGAAAGGGATTTGAATTCAGTATTGAACAGCACTTGGGGATGATTTCCATACGGATGATGATATAGCATTAGAGAAGCTGAGCCGGAGGTCGAATCTCGAGTGAACAAAGAAACGAAGCTCGGGAAGATGTTCTTAAGTCTCGACGAACGCGAGAAATAGCGCCATCGTCTGTCCACCTTTCCAACCCCGGGCGATTCTTCCCGACCATCCCGAAACATGGTGTCTTCGGAACCCTATAATTTTCTCTTGGTCTCGGCCGTTTCGTGCGGGCTTGCAAAACCGGGAATGAGAAAAAAGCAACTCCCCGCGGGGAAGCTCAGGCCTTCAGAACGCCGAAGAAGCTACCTTTGTGTTAGAATAAACATAATCTTTATGATTAAACATGATTTGCACACAGACGTACAGCGATGGAAGGGGAGTTTAGGGGGGGAAGTGTGAAAGGTGAAAATCTCTCCTCTTGGAGCCCTTGGATGTGGGAAGAAGACAGTTGCGAAGGAAACTCTGACTCTGTTCGTGATCGGTACGGAGCGAAACGGCGTAAGGAAAAGGAGACACTCGAAAAAGAACAATAAAAATTGCTGCCGGGCAGACGTGAGAGATCACGTCGGTAAGATCGATTCTTGTGGCCATTTCTACTCCACGGAGTAGCCAGGAACCACGTCGACGACGACGATCGCACCACAAGACAGCGGCAAATGGGAGGAAAAGTTCGGGACCTCTCTGGGCGATCGTGGCGACGGTCGTCCCCCGGTTGAACAATGGCGCTCTTTTGTTCGATGGCGAGCCGTCACGTCGTGAGCGAACCCCGCAAACCAGGACTCCACTCGTTTCGCCCCGGGGGGAGCAACGCTTTTCCATGGTTCCACGGTTCACGATCGATCTTCGGGGGGGAGGGGACCAAAACGGAGGAAAAGCAAAAGATCCATCACCGAAGATCAAAAGAACAAGGCCCTCGAAGCGCCTCGTGGTTTCGTTCGTGCAGAACGTCGTGGTCCGAGAGGCGCATTATTATTAATCTTTATCTTTGCTGGATGCTTTTACCGAGCTCGGGTGAGGGGAAAAAGGGTGCTCGATCGGTGCTCGGAAAAGGACGCGCGTAATCCCCATCGAAGCAGCCAGCCAGCATAATGCTGATTAATCTGCCGATACGGTAAAACTGGGCACATGCTGGGAAACGCCACGTCGTCGTTTTCGAGGGTTCGTGATTCAGTTTCAGTTTGGCTTTTCTTCGTGAGGTTTAAAAAATATAGCGCGCATATAAGTGTACTTTCATCTGAGTTTGAAGTACTCAACAATTTTAAATCAATAATGTAATAATATTTTAAGAAACATACGGGATAAATATACATACCTTAAGCTGCTAAACGAAAGAGAAGTTTCTTTAGGTTATTCATTTTCTGCAAAACACAGGCAAAAGGTTAGTAAAACCTTCAATTTCTCAACTACCATAAATTTGTTCATTCGCAACCTTCTCCTCTCCCAAAAACACTTCAAGCAGGAGAAGATGTTCTACCACATGAAAAAGGGTGACCTACAAGATCACCCAATTTATCGTAACCACCGAGCTCCTCACCTCAACTGATCGTGGCTAAATCGATTTTTCTGCCTTTCATCGATTTTGTTAACGACTTCTCCTTAACGAATGGCGGATTACGGCAAACCCCTCTTTTGGAGTCGGATATCGGATGGCGACTACCCACTTCCGATTGTTGCCTCACCGGAACCTCGCGGTCCGGAGACGATGACAACGACAACGACCAACAACAAGGAGCTAATGAGTACGTTTCAAACGCCGGAACCGGGCCGCAATGAAATCAATCATCACCGGGCTCCCATTTCATGACATGTATCGCTAGGGAACGCTCGGCTTTAAGTTAAAGGGAGACTCGAGAGATACTTTCTCTTCCGAGCCCTTAGCAAACGGGAGGTTCCAGGGCGAGAGTGACACGACATTTGTGCAACCGTCGAACAGAAGAGGGAAGAATCTGGAGCAAACACAACACACGACACGGGCGTGTTCACGCGGCATCTTTAAACAACGGACCTGTGTGGCGGAAATGGGACAAATGTTTGGACACACTTCCTTCCCAGACGACGGACAGGGTGGGGAGGAGAGGTTCCCAAGTGGGAACTTAATTTCCTGCACTGAAACACTCCGGCGGTGAACAACGAACAGCACCAAACAACGCCCGAAACCCGACATGAAAAGTCAGGTCGGGGTTACAGGGCGTTCTGTGGTTGCTTCTCGATTACTTTTCGCGATCGAAGTGCGTTTCTTCATACTGGCGTTTTATGCTTTACCTTCAAGTGCAACTCAAATCCGCACTGTTCTGTACATGGTCAAGAATTTTTCCAATACCGAGGATCTTCAAAGATCACTGGAAGAGCGCAAGCTTTATCTTGTTTATTCCGCGTTCTCCAGTAAACAACCTGGCTTCCTCTTCTCTTCTTAGTGTTTGGAAGAAGGGGTAAGTCCATACTGCACATCTTCGAACGACGGAGAACGCCGAGAATGCAAGCGCATCAGCGAGGATCACGAAGGTGATGACCTCCGTGTAAGAGGTTCCATTTTATGGCGCTTTTTACGCTAACGGCGTCGTTGTACAAGACTTAAACAAAAGCGCTGGTAAAGCACGTATTCAAGTAATGATAAATACCGGAGATGGGTAGATGAGTTTTTACCGTTACTGTTTTTATGATCTCCGTTTAAGTTCACCATCGATTTACTGATCGACTCTTCCAGATGGAGTTTAAAATGTAAAAAGGATCGGCTCGACTTCGATATGCCTCTAAACGTGTCGTTCAAATAACCCTACGTTACCAGTCAGGTCTATTTGCATCGCGATTACATCTCCGCGTCCTAATGAAAGGCCGCTTCGGAAATGCGTCTTATCCAAACCTACCGATCGATCGTTAGAGCTGGCCCACTGTGTACTATTTGTTCCAATTTATTCATGCCTCAGGTCTACCTCTGGCGCAACCATCATCTTCCACGGTCAGTCAATCACGGCCATGTTGCGTGTGCTGTCGCCTCTAATTAAAGTTCCGCGTTGTCATCTGCCCCTTGTCTCGCAGCTCGCACGTTTAAAGGGTCCACTCCTCTACGGTGGACTTTCGCGTAGTGGCGCTATCGATTGTCTTAAAATGGAACGGACCAACGAGGACCGTGGAACAGCCAGTACCGCACCGCGCAACACCCGCAGGCCTAAGGCAGGCTTCCCGAAGGAAAGTTGTTCACTTAAGTCCGGTGAGGCCACTAGCGATCGCGTGTGTTTGTGGTAGTGCCACACACCAAACAAGACACCCGATTCGATTGGCAATGGTCGCGAACGACTCGCGAGGGCCCCGCGAAACGATTAGAATGCCTTGGCTGGAACCGGTTTTACAACTCTTGGCTTGTGCAACTTGACTCGCGTTGCCGTTGGTAGATGTCGACGTGTGTATCTCGGTATGGTGGTGAATGTGCAAAGACACGGTCGTACCGGTGTGTTGCTGGGTGCTGGGAGGCCCCCCTTCTCCCTAGAGGAAGGGAGAGCTTTACTGGATATGCTGGAAGTGCAAGTGATCCTGCTTGTAGCTTGTTGTGTTATTCGCCGCTCACCAAGAGTTAGAGCCTCAAGTCGCTTTCGGATGAAAATCTGAACCTTGATGCTGTTGCAAGTCTCCTGGAAGTCGAGAACACGACGTTGCCACGACGTCGATTTCACAGCCGGGTGCTAGATCTCGCTGGCATCGGTAATTAAACATATTCATATGGAGTGTGTTCGCACGTCTTCTTGTTCGTCGTCATCCTCCTCCTGCGCGCTTCGGTCGCGGTCAAGTCGACGATGAGCGTGCGTCCTTCACCGTTGGGATGAAACCTTCCGAGCTGGCACCATGGTAACAACACTCGCACAAGGTATCGTAACATCGCCGCCTTGGTTACAAGCAATGACTTTCAAATGGTCTGTCCAGCCAGGCTGGTGGACGAAGGATCGGGATTCGAACGATTCCGGAGAAATCATTTTTCGAGAAATATACAATCTCCTTTTTTATCGCTTTGTACACGAAAGAAAACGAACGAGGAAGGAAGAGGAAAAGATCGACGAGATGAGGCCTCTATTCTAGGACCTCTCCCTAGGCTTGGGTCAAGTAAGAAGACGACCAAGACGATCGAGCAACGACTACAACGACGTTCGACGACGACGAATCTCGGTTCTTGGAAATGGAAGCGAGAATGACCTACGGGAATCGTGCATTCCATTCCGCCTCAGCAGCAGCAGCTCTAGCAGTTCACCTGAGCCACACTAAAGACCCTACAACCGAAGGACAGATGAGGGATGGGAGGGCGAGCGGAATGAATGGGTGAAACGAAAAGATAAAAGGTAGAGGATCTTTTATGCTGCCAACGAGAAACGCTTAGGAGAAAAGTGAGAAGAGGAACGAAGCGAACAACAGAAGGAGTAACAAAAAATGATAATAATAAAAGGCCAGCCTCAAGACGGCAACCCAATCCGCCTTCCTGAAAGCCAATGGCGGCTGCTGCCTAGAATCCACCCCGAAGATTCACACACACACACGCTTGACGTTGTGCTTTTCTAGTTGTTGGAAGATCAGCTGAAGAGATTTCTTCTTGCTTCCTTCTACCTGCGGTGAGGTACCTGAGCCACTTCTCGCGGTTTTCTTATGGATATTTGCGTACGTGTGTGTGTGGATGTGGTTGACTTGACTATGATGAAAGCACTTTTTACGGCTGTGTTGGTACGGGTCCGGGTCACCTTTGTCTGGGTCTTGGGGAGGAAGGCTTTCGGATGGATGGCTTGATCGACGGCGCACGGTGTGGCATTTGACGTCCGAGGGCCCTGATCCGACGCGATGATCCAACGCGATCCGATGCTACGATGAACCCTCCTCCCAAATCCCCCCTCCGGGGCAGCATCCAGCATCCTTCTCCCTCGAGCGCGCACAGAACGGAGTGAATGATGGTGCAGAAATCGGATAAAAATGATCATCAGAAATGATTTTAATATTTTCAACATTATAGTTATGCCTTTTGAGAGCGTTTAGAATCGAAAGCGAAGGGCGGAGGAGAGCCTGGCTAGAGCGAAAGGGAAGGGAAAACTGAGTAGAAGAACCTTCGAATACACTTGAGAGACCTGTCCGAAGTCGTTTTTGGGGGCGATCCTCGGCTGCGGAGTGGACCACTACCATATTCTGGACTTCGATTAATCGAACTCGCTCGTGGGGCTCCCATCATCTTCTGGCTGGTGGTACGGGGGAAATGAGCATTATTTGTGCGGTTTGGGGCAACCGTGATTGTACATTTCCATTCCACCCGTTTTCCTTTAACGAACGGCATCCACCTTTCCCTGTTGCTGCACCGCAAAGGGTTTGAGGTAAGAGACTTTCGACTTGATTAAGCGACCAACGCGAGCGCGCAAAGATCTCGCGGAGCCTGGTAGGAATAGAAGGCGGGAAAAATGATTTAATTTGAATTTTTGTGGTTGGCAAGAGACCCCCGAGGAGGGCCCAAGCTAGGTTTTGTGGAAGAGAATACTTCTCGATAGTTTAGGGAGAGCTGAGGATGCCACGAAACGAACGAACGCTAGAGTGCAATGACTTTGAGGTTTGCTAGAGCTCGGTCGAAGCGATGTTGATTGAAGGGTTGTATCAGCTTCCAGGGGGAACATTTATGCGAGTAGGAATGTCACTTAAACGATCGCTTCGAACATCCGATACCAGTTTTGAACCATCTTTCGAATAAAGTTATGAACTCATTTTTTGAAATGTTCCTTCTTCAAGTCGTTTAGATATCGTCAACACTCACTGACATCCTCGGCTTTCCTCGGCAATAAAAGTAAAGTTCCAATTTATGTTATTTATGATGTTGAAACACCTCCAAAAGGGCATCTCAATGGCATCGAATCGAAAGAAAGCTTTTGCTTCCATCTGAACCCCCATTGCTGCATATGATATCTTTTTCTTTTATCAGATCATCAACGTTTACGATCTCCGTCTCAAAACGATCAGAATAAAACGGCTCGCCTGTGTGACTAATCAAAATATTTGTCCCTTCATTTTCTTCTCTCTCCCCTCCAGGTAAGTTCAACTGGCTTGAAGACTGAACCACAACCCGAGGAAACGATGGTCGAATCTCAATCAAACGGTACGATCCCTTCGAGTCTGCCGCGTCGGCCGGGAGGCTGTGGGGCGAAGAAAGTCACGGAATGAAATGTAACCCATTCGGCAGGATGGGCCCCCGAGAGAAGAGTCTATCCAATTTGGATCGCTTCAACTGGAGCCCCGGATTGGTCGCGTGGTGTTGTCCGAAGGTCGTAAATTAGAGTAGCACTATAAATCTCTCAGGCCGTGGGTCAAATTTCCATCGCACCGAATGCACTTCTCGAGCTCGACGGTCAGTGCGAGGGTTCGAGCCCGCCTCGGGATCACGATAAAAGTTCGTGAGCGCACGACGAACCCGCCGAACGAAGGCTGCGTTTCGTGGAGAGATTCCAGATAACAGCGAACGATAGCGTATACCCTGGTTTGTTGAAGAAGAAGAAGCGAAGCATGGTCCAAAGGTGCAACCCTGTGCACGCTCGTGTTCCCTTCCAGCGACAAGCTCGCTGGAGGCGAAGGAGCAAAAAGGGTTCCGTGGTCCGGGCACGAAGCAACACAAACCGGACCTCTTCACGTTTACCTTCGCTCGCGATCGCTTCGAGGATCAGTGGAGAGGCTTCAAGATTTACGGCTCTTTGCATTACGAGCTCGAAAATGAAGGCTCCGTAATGTCACGACACTTAATCCGTGTAAGAAAACCTTCGGAGTTCGGGGCCAGTTTCCCAAAAATCTTACTCTTTCGGGTTCCGGGGCATGACACTTTTATCGGACGCTGCTCGGTGCTAATTACCGGACGGTTCCTTTTTCCCCAAAACCTTAATTGACCTGCTCCTCCTGAACATTCTGGGCGTCGCAAAAAGGGTGAAAATCTGCAACCGCACGAGCGTTAAAGCCAAACTCTTAGCTTGCGGTCGGTGCGATTCGAAAAGGGGTTTAAAATCGAGAAAGTGCTGGAAGAGAAGGAGTCTTAGCATACCGTAAGAGCAAACGAGAAAGGAAAAGATGAAGTTAAAAAAAGCCAAAGACAAATCCAAGCGGCCATCATGCCGTCCGCTCGGAAAAAAGGTTTAATCAATTCAGCGTTTAATTGTGCGGATCCAGGCGCCAGGAACGGGTTTGCCGCTTGCTGTCCCGTTGCATTCACTCGGCCCGAGTATGACCGCCCCTCACTTGCTGTCAATAACTTCGTGCGCCTTTGGAGACGGTGAGCGGGGAGCAAAAGTACGGAAAAAAGCCCACAAACACACACACAACATCGACCACGGTTATCGGACGTGATACACTTTTATTATCACTCTCGGTAAGGCCTCGCCAGTCGGCGCCAGGCATCTCGCCAAGACGGCTTTCAAGGCACGGACAAAGATCAGGCCGAGACTGCCGAGGGCCGGGCACGTTCCAAAGTGCTCCAACTACTCCCCAAGGAACGTGACGTTCGTTTTTATTCTGGTACCCGGTTCGTGGCTGAAGGGAAAAACCAAACCGAGAACTAGTACTGCTCAATCCTAGAAATATATTGAAAGGGGGAAGAAACGTTGATGAAGAAAACTGAAACGAAGAAAAAATAAGTACAAACTGCACGACGGGCGGGCAAAAGATGATCGTTGTTTACTTGTTCATTTGAAAAGCGATTTAGCGAGGGAGAGGAGGAATGGAGCAAAAAGTTGTAATCTTCTCCCCCCCGTGGGGTCATCCCCGCCCGAGGAGTCTTACAGACGGAGTGCACGGGTAAAAGGAGTGCACGGTTGGAAAGAAGTATTAAATAGAGAGCATAGAAAGAACGAAAGCAGAAATGTAAAGGCAGCACTTCTAGTTCTTCACCGCCATGATTCGAGCGGGTGATCGATAAATCACGATAGCTGAAGCCTCCGGGAGTTGGCTCCAGCGGGTCCCGGTGGTGCCGATTTTGGGGGCATGATGTTGCCAGCAACTAGACACGACGGTTTGGAGCCGAGTTGCACCGTCACGAGAATGACCTCCGAAGCGTGATGTTTGGTTATGGACGGGGGTTCGTCGTCTCCCTGGCGCACAAGTCACCGGCACGTTTTAGCGATACAGTTTGAGTTTTCGAGCTCGTCTGTGAAAATTATTGTTCTCCATTCGTTTATTGGAGCTAGGAGCAAGCAACAGCGGGAAAAGCAGTTAGCGATCAGGCATCAGAAACGTGGAGCGATCGTTCTAGAAGCTGCATTCTGCAAAGAAGGGTTCACTCTTCGTGCCCTGCATAAAGATGGACGAAAAGTTGACTGCAGCAAAACGGCAGGTTTTGTGAAAGGCATCAAATGGCGTGCAGCATTCCAAGGCGTTTCGGTTTCGGTTGATGCTATTTTTTGTTTTAGTCGAGTCGTACTCGAATTCTTTTGGCCATTACAGTCATTACTTTTCGGTGACGCTCGAGAATGGAATCGCAAACACACACATTCCGGATTCCGATTTCGACCGATTGGTTCCGACTCGTTCAATGACGCACCGGAGCCACGGCATGCGTTTGCAAACTCATCGATCGGTGTCTGCAAAATGCGGTCCATTGACTTCCTCCCGCTGCGGCGTTCCTTTTCGGATCATGCTGTTGCGTTGTCTCTCCGTTCGTTCGCCTTTTCGAACGAAGCACCAAGGGTGCCGGTTGGTCGCAAAATACTGTTCGCAGAAGGAACAGTCGAAGAAAAAAGACACAGGCCTAACATTGCCGACCGAAAGCGGCCGCGGCCACTTATCTCAGCAATGTTTAAATGATGTTAATCGGTTTCGGATTCTGTTCCGTTCCGTTCGAATCCCATTGCCATTTGGCCGAATCGCGCTCTCGCTCCCGCTCCGTGGCGGGGTATTTTCGAATCCCGATTGAATTCCCCCCGTTCGTTTGGATCCCGCATTTTTGCTCTTTTTATTTTTCCTTGCGCTCCCGGCGCATAAGATGGGATTGGAGGCTTGTGTGTGTTGTTTTTTTTTGCATGTTGTGAGAGGCATTTTTCTGCTGACCACTCGATGTCCAGGTAGCTTAGGAAAGGTTTTAAATTTCCTCCCCTCGAGACCCCTTGGGTGGGTGGGGGAGCAAACACGTACGCCACGATCGCTGTGTTCGATCAGCGACGATTGGGAGCCTTAAGAGGGAAAAATGTTGAACACCGTTCCGGAGCGTTTCTTTCGGATTTCGTCCCGAGTTCGGCGAGGGAGAAGAAATTCGAGCCTCCTGTTGGTGTGCGGTGTGTCTCCGTCTTCGCGTTGCCGCAAGCAATGTCACCTTCTTCCCGCTTCGTTGTCCCCGGTTCGAGCCGCGATTGGTATCGGTTTTCCAATTAATATCATTTTTGTTCGAACGATTCCACGACAACAATTCCGAACGGCGACTCGTTCTCGACTTCTCAAGCGAGCGGCCTAAAAGTGGATGCAACACCAGCAAAGAAAAAACGAACTGAAAATCAAATGTCCCCGCCCGCGGAAAGGTCGAAAGGATCGGAAAACCGCCTGCCGGAACGGATCGGAAGGAAAAGTGAACGAGCGTCTCAGGAAACCCCCCCTCCTCCGTTCGTCCATAAAAGGGAAGGAATCTGGAATCCACCGGCCCAAAAGTATGTTGCGTTCTCCGATTACACCGGCCACAAGGAGTTTTGCGCGAGGAGCAGTCCAGTTTGAAAAGGGACAGAAGGAGAAAATAAAACCAAAAGCACATATCGATCGAAGAGCCGAAATTCGAACGAAAGGAAGCGAAGAGACAACCCGAACGGATGCACACATTCACGCCGGTGACATTTTCCGTTTCACCGGTTGTGAATTGGAGGAAATTATTGGAATATTACCGATCGATGTTTTTGGGTATTTTTCGACCGTAATGCTCTCTTTGCTGCCCTTTTGCGTTGCACCGTTGCTCGCTAATGAGCCCTTTTTCGGTTGGCTTTTGAGGACGGTTTGGTATTTTTGCCAGTATTTTGCCTTTTGCAGTTTGCTGATCCTTTCGGGCCGATGGGTTCGGGAATTTGTACGACATGGGTCGAGCTTATTAGCGTCTCTGTGGCATGTTTTTTTCGGCTTCTAAACTGTCCTTCCGATAAAGCGGGAACATTTAAGAGCCTTAGGAGCTGAAATCGGTTTGGTTCTGCTTTTGTTTCCCTTTTCGTTTCAAGAAACACAACTCAAGTCCTTTTGTTTGCAGTAAACTGTATCGTATTTCATGCAACTTGAATGATTTAAAGGAGTGCTTGCATGATGCATCGTTCAATTATAGTGTCTTGCTTTCGATTTGTCATCGGGTGCACTGATCGATGGGCAAACCACTACCGGGGGAAAAATAAATTGCCCACACACCTCCACCGCATTGCCAGCCTTCAGAATCGAATCCCTCCATTTCGGAAGGTGGGCGCGTGTCGAATCGGCGAACCGCGGCCAAAGTAGCCACCAGCTAATAACCATCCCGCCGCAACATTATTATAATCCACCGATAATTGAGCAAATTTATCGCCATCGACTCGAAACAAAGAATTGCCGCCATATGCCACCGGAACGATTTATAACGCCAGCGCGGGGCGCTGACTCGGCTTGGCGAGGATCGATCGATCGGCGTCGTCGCCATGTGTCACCCCGGGGCCAAGCATCGGAAACCTGCCATCACCGCGATCGATGCGCCAGTTCCAATCGGGAAGGGAAGAGGTAAACAAAAAATATCTTCCATCATGTCAAAACACACAAAAGCTGAAATGAAAATGAAACGCCGATTACCGAGCCTTGTACGGCGTTGCTGATTACCATAATATATAAGCCACGACGGTGGGTACTACTACTACAACTGCCAGCGGCTCCATCACCTTCTCAACTACTATATCGGCCACAGCTTCTTCCACTATCACTCGAAAAGCTCGGCTTTCGGAGCAGGGGAACCACAACAACACGATCGCGCCCATGGGAAACTCCCACGCTTCGAAGGCGATCGACGAGGGTGGAAGATCGAAGAGGCTTGGACTTGAATGCCGCACCAAGCGGGAAAACGCCAACGAGTGCGCGCCAATCGCCCCCAAACGGTTCCGAAGGAGGGAGGATGCAAAACGGTAAGGGTAAGCGTGTGTGTTATGGAAATTAGAAATCTCGTACTCGTCGTGCAGCGGAAGCGTGCGGTAGAACGGGTGAGAAGAAGAAATTTTACAAACGAGAAGCAAAAACTACATCCACAACACTTTTCACGTCGATTTCACCTTCCCGCGAACCGGTTCGTTTTGTTATGGTTTGCCCGATGATTATGATTTTGTGTGTTGAATCATCTTCACGGGTGTGTGCTTCCAATTACCATTTACTCTCCTCGCCTTCGGCCCGGTTTTTTTTTTCGTGGCGCGCATCGTGGGGTGCATTTGGCGATTGCCAGGCGAAGCTCCTCATCCCTAAAAACCGCGGGGTTCTGCATCGATTCTCGCGCGGGTCGTTTATCAAAATTATTCAAACATCCACCAACCGCCTCAAGTTAGAAACGTTTGTAGAAAGATTTCGTTGCAACTTTGCGGCGTGATGCTTTTTTCGTGAGATCGTGTCGAACACAACAATCGGCTGGTAGCCCACGGAGGTTAGGGGCATGGGAACCGATCGGTCGCATATGGTACGCACGGCCGTGCATCAGATCGGTCGTAGGTGGTCGTATAATTTCGCTTTTCACGCCCTTTCCAGGCGCTGGTTGGGGCGTTGTTTGCGAGCTCCAGCCGTGACTTGTGATTGTTGGGGACTTTGTTTTTCTTTTTATATTTCCATCTCTTAACCGACGATCACGCTGTGCTCCCTTGTCAGAAACAATGCTGCTCTGCAGAGTGCTGCGAAAGGGAAACTCGTGTCGAAACAGCATGCTTTTTCTTATCTGAAAGGGTTTGCTCAACATCGAGCCTTGGTCTCGATGTTTTTGATTTCGTTTGTTACTATCTAAAAAATAAAACCCAATAGTTGGTGGAACTTTTTTCCATCCCGCCATCTTACAAACTACACCACATCTCGGGACATCTAACCACCCCTTGGAAAGTGCACTGTTTCCACGTTTACCTTCCGAGAAACTGTAAGCCTCGGTGTAAGTACCTAATTGTCGTTCGGAGAAACGGCAAACCTCAGACAAAGAGTCGACACAAACACGCACACAGATGAATAGAAGGGGCGTAAAAGTAAAATGAGTGGGTAATTGACAAGCGCGAAGCGCACAACAATGCACGACAATGTCGCCCACTCCGGGGCCGCTGTATTACAGAAGTGTCGCAAGAAGCGATAAAGTGGAGAGACACACGTGTGTCTAAAGGGCAGCTTAGGTTGAAGCAGGCAGGGTTTAAACTCAAGTTGTTTTACTTTATTTATTATTTTTTCATTTACCGCGTGCAGTATTTTCTGTGACAAAGAGAAAGCGATGTTCACGCTGTTCTTCGGAGTGGAGAAAAGAGGGAAAAAACGAGTGATTCGTTCTAATTTAAAGATGGTACTTAAAATGGCCTTTTTTCATCGCTCTCAAGTGGTGCGGGAACCTTCGTGTGGCTTAGTGCCGTTTTCTCGAGAGGACTTCTCGAGACTTACGGTCGTCTGTTTTGAAAGTCACAATACGAAGGATTTACGATCTGTATTTGAAGTCAGAAAAAATATTGGTTTCCAAATGGCTTAAAAAGAAGGAATGAAACCTCTTCGACGAGCATCTTTTCAAGCGATGTCTGGTCGATTGTCGATGCGTCTTCGAAGACCTTGAAGCGACCAAGCTATGTAAATGAGGTAAGTGCAAAACAATAATCTCGAGACACACATTCACGTTGTTGTTGCTGCATTCCTAAGCTGCACGTCGCCACATCGGTCAGGAATTTCCCGTTCACCTGATTGATAGTGGATATATTCCGTTTGCACTAGGCTTTGATAAAACCATCCAGGCGAAGGTCGTCCGGAATCGCATCGCCTGCATACCAACAAGTGCCATATTGACCCGACCGGATCGAGTATAACGTAACTGCCGGCGAGGGGAAATGACTATTGCGAGATAATAATTGTACGGTGCTGGCAAGGGGCCAACGGTAGCTGGTAATAAGAGAAGCGATCTGGCGGCCGGGTAAACACACCGAAGGAAAAACGTTCCAGGAAGGCCGCAAACGCTCAATCATAACGATAAGGTGGTCTTTCGTTGCAAAAGGAAAACACTCCGACATTCATTGCAAAGACGCTCCAAGCTCGTCCCATGCAGAGTGCAGCGTTGCAATGATGTTGCGTTTTGTGCCACCGAAATTGCACCCTAGGCGTTGCATTCGTTTTCCACACATTCCACACGCGCGCCAATTTGTGGTGGTGGTGGTGGTGATGGTGGCACGTATTAAAATAATAAGTCAATCGAACGACGCTGGGGAGGCAAATAATTAACCCTGTTTTTCTAGTCGCCGCTGTGTCACTGGATTTTATTTTCTGTTCCTCTCCATGTCAGCCCAAGCTGAGCATGACGACGCTGGTTGATGCAATCGATCGTTAGTGCATGGCAGCTCGCATGCATTAAAACAAGCAACCGGAGGAGCAATGATTCAGTGGCAGAAATATGCATCGATAATTGAGAAAATAATGTAATCTGTTTGCTCAAGCCATCAACTCGCATTCCTTCGCTTGAGTTTAGATAAAATCTTTTCGAAGTTATCGTCAAAAAGATTGAAATTCATTTGAGATTGAAAATCCCTTCCGGAAATGTTGATTGCAAATAGTTCAGGAAGCTTTTGCACCTGTCTGATGCGAAAAATCAAGCACATGATTTAAAAACGCAACTGCATCTGCCCGATTCCGATCAATTACTAGTTGCACCCTTCTGCTTTGGTAAAACGGCAATGAAGCGCATCATTTCCAGATTAATAATCCACTGAAGAGGTCCGTGAAGTTCGAAAAAAAACACCACATGCCAGATGGAGCAAAAGGCACGTGCAATTGTGACCTGATTGCTGATACCTGCAATCAGTGTTGTGATACCGCTGGCGCTAGCTGCTTCCGCACACGCGCACTCTCTCGGGCTTGTAAGGGTGCGGTGCAGCATGCACTTATGTTGCCCGGTTTCCACCGCTTGTTTTTTTTGTTTTATCTTCATTTTCTTCCATACGCACTCATTAGTACCCACGACCGGATGCGGCTGTTCCTGCACCGGTGTCGCCTGTGTCGTGGAGCCGACCTGTACACCCTGCGGAATGTCCACACTTTTCCTGTACCTTTCTTTTCCTCATGTAGAGAGAGAGAGTGTGTCCACCACCACCAAAGCACATCCGAGACAGTGTTTTTTTGCCCTCCTTCACCTTTAATGTAGCCAGTTCCCTATCAGTTGCCTGCAGCTCGAAAGGATGTGTTCCGTTTTCCGCTTCCGCCATCGCCATCGGTTGTTTATTATAGGGTCTGGTCGTCTCGGGGTTTTTTTTTGTTTTTCCTACCTTCTTCTGTTTTCTGCCCGACCAGCAGCTTTGTTATGCTTTTGGCGGGTTCCGAATGACCGGTTTTAACCTCGGCGAAGGGCGAAGATGGTTTGACAATTGATTTTATCGTCCATCGAACGTCGAATTCCTGACGGCGACCCGTCCACTGCCCGATAGGGCCCGACAAGGGCAGTTGAAGAAGAAAGTGGCGCATGTTTTATGGGCCGTCGAGACGAATTTTTGATTGACTCCCGGTCTTTGGGCTTTGGCAGCCTGACTTCCGGTGTCGCTTACTCCAGATAAAAAGCGACCAGCAACCGTTCCATTGGGAAACGTAAATGTTGAAATACCAGAGTTGAAGGTTATCGCAAACGTTAACCTCGGAAACGAATACTGGTTTGGGTACTTCGTTCCGGAGTAATAAAAATGCTTTTGATTGCTCTGAGAGTGCGCCGTGGGTGAGCTTACCTTTGTCCATTATGGTCAACTGTAATTCATATTGTGCTACTCACAACGGTTTACGCGTTGTAAAAACCCACGATGCACTTTAGACGTATGGCGTCACTGAAAGTTATTTTGAGGATTAACGGAGGGTAAAAGATCTTTTTAAAAGTGCAAAAACATGTGCACTTCCCTAGAGGATTTTATAAATTTCACAGAACTTGCTTCTCTCCCTCAGGAGGAAAACAAAAAGACGTTTCACATCGTAAATCTTCCCAGCGTTTTAGCCGAATCAAAACATCCAACCCCGACGATCGTTTGGGTAATCGAAAGTCGTTCAAAGAGAACGTCGCTACCGCGCCGCTTCTCGACGCTTCTCGGGCGATCCGGGAACAAAATCTGTCGATCCACTCCGCGACCTAAGAACGGGGCCCCAAAATATGTTTAATTTAATTACACGTTTTCCGAACACGATCCAAAACCCATGAGCGCTAGCCGATAATGATAGGGTTCGCTGGCGTTTCACCTCGAATCGGCTTCGAAACGGCTTTGACCTATCTAACGGTCGCCACTTTTCGCTTTCGATCCTATTTCTAAGATTATTGTGCCGGCTTTTATCACACACACACACATACACACAAACACGCACACAAACTCGTGTAATGCTGGCTACCGCGAGGATCACTTTGGGGAGGACGAGTTCGATTTACTTTTGCTCCGGGAAAAAAACAGGGAACACGGTTCACCTTGGATTCCTTTTAGCGTCCGGCAGAGGCGAGTGAGTGATGCGTAAGCTCTATAATTTGACCTTCTTTAGTGGCTCAAATGTCCAAGATTGATTTTAACGTTCGTTCGATCGAGATCGAGATTTGGAAGTATCACCAAAAGCGAAGCGCAGATTGAACCCGGCTAAACGTACCGAAATTCAACCCCAGCTTTTGCCTTTCCCCTCGTTTGGTCGTTCGGTTTAGCCGTTGCCGCGGGCCAAATCCTACTCCCATGCTAATTGCAGACGGTGCATGGATTTTGCGCTCGGGTGAGGTGAAATTATTATTTTCGAACGTTGTTGTTTTCGTTTCGCCAGGACCAAAGGGGGTTTAGTTTTTGGCGAGTTTTGGCTAAGCTTTGGAGTTTAGGACTTACGGCGGTAATGCTTCGGGTGTAATTGCAGCAACTGCGCACAAATGGAAATCGCTGCGAGCGATTTTGGTTGCTTCTGAAATTGGCCGGTGGCAACAAGTTTGCTTTGCTCTTTTTCTCTACTCTTCCTCCTGTGTGGCATGTTTTAAAGCAGTTTTGTTTACGCCATGATTGGCTTACATTCACCACAATGGCCGAATAATTATGCAAAACGTCACGCATACTTTCGCAGACTCTTTCAAGCAACAATGTTCGTAGCCGAAGGTAAAGGTCAAAATGGAACGATTCTTACGGGTCAAACGAGCAAATATATTCTCCTCGGTTCGACTCTTGAAAGGCTCCGAAAGATCGCTGGAAGAATTGCGAATTTTCCACAACTCACTGATTCTCTCTCGCCGATATCCCTTTTACGGTCGCTCATATTCATTAATCTTCCCGGACACCGCACACGGATCGATAGGCTTTCCAAAGCTGTTCGGGCGCGTACCGCTTACGATCGGCAGCCATCGTGCAGATCGATGATCGATCTTTGGCGTTGGGGATAAAGGGAGAAAATCCCATCGAAAGGTTGCTGCCCTGCAGCCTCAAGGGTAGGCGGAAGAATGATGGCGTGCGGCATCCATTAAAGCAAAGTCCAGTCCACAAAGGGGTGGAAAGTATTCAATTTTTACATTGTGTGTGAGTGCCATTATGCAACCTCCCCTTCTGGGGTCCACCCCTCCCGGCGAATGTCAATAATCGCATAGCGATATCGGGAATAATGAAAAAGCCAGCAAAAAAAACATCATTAATTTTTCCCTCCCGCATCGACCGAGCTCGAACGCTCCGAAAGACTCCAACGGGGTTCGTCGCTGTGCGTTGCGTTGATGTCTTTCGAGTGTTACTCTTGCTTGCTAGCGGGCCGAAAAAAAAACGAAAAACAAACCCTCTCGCTAAAATTCACGCCTGTCGTGCCAAACAAATGCCGCTGGCGGTTTGCGTTTTTTGGGGATGGGGATGAGTGTCGACCGCACATTTACACGCGTTTACTCACCCGGTTCGGGCGCTCGGTCGGTTTGATTCGACGATGCTGCCGGTACGAGCGCCGCGAGCGCGTTATTTATACATTTCGCTTTAAACCTTTTATGCCGTCGTCATCTTGCTCGCCCGCCCTTCCAGGCAAGCTCGTAAATCAAAGTGACGCAAACAATATTTTTCCACCATTTTCGGCGAACCCATTTGGGCCGTCGCGACCAGCGCAATGGCGCTTGCTCGTGGTTCGGCGGTTGTGTTGGGGAGAAAACAAACAAAACCCATCAAAAACTGCGAAAATAACGCTTCTTGCGAGAAGCACGCAAGGATGGGATGTGTGCCACCCCTCACGAACGAAGCGGGTACGCAAATAATACTTTTGACAGCTTTTATGCACCCCAGAGGTAGCGGTTTCTTCTGGCAATCAGTTGACAGATTGGTCGCCCAGTTTGGGATTTGCTTTTATTTTTATGCGAAAATACGGTTTAAAGCGTCCTCGTTTGCCTTTTTTTGTTTCTACCTTCTGGCCGCCAAACCGATGACGAACCGAAGCAAATCGGCCTAGAAAAATCGAGAGCGCGAGGGAACGAGAAACAAAAAATCATGACGTGGCGCGACATCCAAACCAGCCAGCCGGATGCAAAATGGAACCTCCTCCGCACCTTCTCCCCGAGGCTACGATCGTCGAAGACATTAGCGTCTGGCCGGGTGTGTTTAGTTCGTAGTTGACCATGTTTGGCATTCCTACCCGTCTACGCCATTCCGTCCATATTCTTAACGGTTCTTGCTTCATTTTTCTCGTTTTTTGGACATTGATTATAAAACACATTCTCCCCCACTCCACTTAGCTTTCGGGTTCGAAGGGGGACGGGAGGTACATTTGAATAAATGAATCGCTTCATTTGGAACCTTGTTCGAGTCCTTTTCTTCTGGAGGTTTCCGATCTTTCTTATTCCACGGCGCAACTTAACCGAGGCAGGTGCAAGAAACATCCGCACAAAAAAAGACGACCAAGTGTGTGCGCCTCACGCTCACGCGCCTCACGATGCGATAATTTGTCCCAATCGTCAGATAATCGCGGAACGCCAGGAGCGTGATTAATCGTTTGCATTTAAATAACGCGCATCGCCACAAAATGGGAACAGATTTTGGGGTGGAATTTGCGGAGAGGTTAGCATCCCGAGTTTGTGTGAGGGTGGTTTTTTGTTTTCGTTTTCTCAAACATTTTGTAGAACAGAACATTCCTTCACGATCGGCATCGATCAACCTGCGTGCCTCGTTGTATAATTGACGCTGGTGAATCGAATGAATGTCGGTAAGTTCCGCGTGTTAAGGTTCGCCCTTGAAGGACGAAGTGTTGATTCCGGGTGTTATCAGGTATTCGAATGAAACGGAACCGGTTCGGCACAACCAAAGAATTTTGAAACAAAAAATAAATACGACAAATCATAACCAATCCGATCGTTGAAAGGTAAAATGGTGCAGCTAAAAATCAACACCAGAAGAGAATTAATTATAGCTAAAACCTCATAGGAAGCCTAGGAAGCCCTATGCCACATAATCTTTATACAAATGAGCGTAATCATCGCGTCGCAGGTCCTCGATGGTATTTATGGCGACTTCTTTTGATTTCGGTTCTGCTGTGGAATGTGTTTAGAGATCTCTTTCTCGCTCTTTTCGTTTCTATTTCCTCCCCGTTTGCGGAACGATCATCAAGCCACAGGTTTCGTTGATCGCCTTTGCATCACGGGGTCGGTTAAATTTCATCTCTATCGTTATCCCTTCTCTTCGCCATTAGTTCCACCGTGTGACGCATGGCAGGGGCACAGTGATTCTGGAAAATAGTCATCAAACGCTAAGGTCCATCGAGAGGGTCCATAAAATAAACGCTTTTAATTAGTTAATTCTTTTCCAGCCTCCACGTGCCCCCCTTTTCCGGCCTCGCACCGTCCGCCCGGGGAAGAATGTTTCGTGAACAACCAAAGTCCACGGCAACACTCGGACGGAGAATAAAAATCTTTAGAACCGCAGCTCGCATGTCCAGATTTGATATGGATATATGGCGACTGGCGAACGGGTTATTTTGTGTTCTTTCAGGCGGTATTCAATGCTGTTTTTTGTCCCGTGGAAGACAATATTTTTAACGACCCAAGCCATCGGCACGCTCGTGACGAAATCATAAAAATATATTTCTTCTCACCACCGAGCGGCGGTCGGCGGCTCGATTGAGTGCGGACGTGCGCTGGCAAACACAGTCTTAAACAGTTCCCGGCGCAAGAAGATGAAGCGTCTTTGCCGCAATAGGTTGCGAACGATTTGAAATCGGTCGGACGAGGCGTGCAAGGAAAAACAAAAGTGAACTTTATTCTGAGTGAATATTGATTTTTCGATGCAACGACGAAAACTAAAACCGATCGCTTTTGTGGGAAACTGCGCACCTTTCCCGCTCGAAAACGGAACGGAAACTTGTGCAATTCCGTGCCCCAAAAGATGGCCACCCCGATCCGGTTGAGCGCGATGTCACACGGCGTGCGTGAATAATTAGTCACCGCCGTGGCACCGAAACGTTCGAATTTGGAGATTGTTTTCGTAAAAAAGCAAACACACATCCAAAAGGGAGGGAGGAGGCTCTCGTAGGTCACCGGAATGGCGCGCAGCATCAAGGCGAACAGAAGCGTCCACACACTCTCTCGCGCAGGTTGCAAGAACGGGGCAATAAAACCCGAAATCACGATCCGGTCTTTCGGAGGTCATTAATTTGTAAACGCTGCGGTCCGGCTTGGATCGCCCGCACTTTGGCCGCTCGGCAGCGAACGGAGTGACGGTTGGCGATGGTTATGAGTTTTGCCTCGTTCCGTCTTTTATTTTATCATATCCACGCACACACATTCCACGCAGTTTGGAAGACGCAAAAAGGATGCTGACGAGGTTTCGAGTTGAGTCCGTCATCCGCGTTCGACACGGACGCGGGTGAGGAATTCAGCAGCAGCATATTCCAGCGAAACGTTCCACCAAAAAACAGAAAAAAACCACCAACCATATGCCATCCATCATTTGGCGCGCGGCCCTCCAGAAGAGAAGAAGATATTTTCCATCCATCCATCTTTTCGGGCTCAACGCTGGCTTTCTGAGCCGAATTCATCCAAAGAAACATTAACGATGATTTCTTCCCTCGTCAGGCGGGCCTGAAGCCTTCTTTTCTAAGTTTTTCTTTCCCTCCCCTCCCTTTGTTCGTTCTTCTTTCAACCCGTTCCCCCTCTACCGCCGGGATCCACCTTAACTCCTTGACCACAAATGACGTGAAAACGTTTAGCGATGGTTTACCATCTCTCACACCCCCCCCCCGGCTTTCCACGATCGTTGATGAACGGTTTTGGCTGCTGCTACCACCAAAAAGCACCATTTTGGGGTGTTCTTTTTGGCCACGCGTGTGTGTGTGTGTGAGATTAGGGCTGCTGGTTCGAAAAGAAGGGCGCAAGAACTAACCTCGAACCGATCGGGAACGTTACCAACGCATTTTTCTCGCATCTCGATCGCGAGTGTTTTTATACCCGCGCGTGTGTGTGTGTGTCGATGTTCATCTTGTCTTCCCGAAGTCAAGGCAGCTTTTCGGTTGAATGATCTAACTGTGTTTATTCGTCTTGCTTTTGTTAGTGTTGTTTTTCCACCGGTTACGTACTCTCCAACTCACCATTTAACCGTAGCTTGTTAAGCCTTGAACAAGTCATAAAAATAGCGCACACCGTTTTTTTTTGTTTCTTCATCTAGGCCCTTGGGGTGAGAAATAGTTTCGAGGAAAGTGTGAAACGATACAAACTAGTGAAACTTCCCCGTTTTGGGGATGGTTTGAAAAAACCACTTCCCATCAAACGTGTATAAGGGGGTCCGTGATTAAAAGTAAGCCATTCGAGGTTTTTGGTTCATTAAAACCCACGATCACCGGAGCAGTTAAAGGAACTCGGAACCCATCGGTGCATGTGGTGGGTGATATCCTTCAAAACAGTTTTACATTGTATCTCAAAAGACTTGCGGTAAGGGCACGCCTGGAGAAAAATAGAAACATAAAAATCCCGTGGGCTTCGCTAATTAAAACGTGACGTCCAACGCTCGAAACGGGCGCAACTTTGACCACTGGGCAATTGCCAAAGAGGGTTGGTGTTTCTCCCTCTCAAACCTTCCGAGGAGTGGCCCAAACCCCCTTCCGAGCCGATGACGATGACATCGACGATCCGTCCACCCACAGGAAGTGGCTCCAAATATTGACCATCGGACCGCAATTGTTGTTTGACGCCAGCGTGAAGAAGATGCTTTTCGGCCTGCACAACCTTGCGTCCGTGCGATGTCACGCAGTTTGCGGAGGTACCGCACCGTGTTCGAGATGGGAGTCCCATTTTTCGAAGGTTTCCAGTGCCCGGTTGACTCGTTGAATTTCATTTTATTTATTTTTGTGGGCTGGAGCTTTTTCTCACTTCACCAAACGGTCGCGTGGCATCGATGATGATGCGTGCGTGCGTGAGTGCATGCTTGGCCATGGCGGGACGGTGTGTGGGCGCGCCGATGTTATGCGGGGGCAGCCAAAAAGCACCAAAATCCCACTTTCCATCCCACCCACCGGATCCGGCGCACGACGCGTTTGTGAGTTTGCGTGGGCCTTTTTCTCCTTCCCTCTCGCTCTCGATTTTGATGCTTGATTTTCTGGCGCTTTTACCACCTTTTACCGCGACTTATTAGTATTCACGTGTATGTCTGATCTTTTTTGTTTTTGTTTTGCTCATCCCCCCACCCGTCTCTCATCTTTATTTCGATCTAATGGAATCCGACCGATCGATCGTCGCCGGAGGATGAACAACTTTAAACTACTTTTATTTGACGTTTCGCTCGTTTAGCATTGATTCACTTGTCCTCATCCGGGTAAAAGGGGCCCACAGGGAGAAAAATGCCAGGAACCGATAACGATCAACTGAAGATAACCGGCGCGGACATTTTACCGTTTCATTGCACCATAAACATAGATCAGAGTTTGGAAACTCTCTTTAGGAAAAATAAAAGGAATAGAAAAGGAAGCTTACTCTCAGGGGACTCAGAGGCACAGGAGAAGGGTGGGGTGGGGAAAAAATGTCCCCCCAGTAGCGAACAGGTTGGTGGCCGGGGCTCCGGTTTGTTTGACGTGTGATTAATATTAATTTATGTAATCACCGAGCGAGATATTTCAAATGAAGCGAGCGGAGCAAAAACTCACCGAGATCTCGGTCTGTCAGTCGGTTGTGTCGGATTGGAATGGCGACCGGGAGTTTCCCCCATCTCCCCCAGCACCCTTCTTGCAAGCCATTATCATAATGCAACGGTGGCCGGGGGGCGAAGAGGTGATGTGGGTCCCGGAGGCGCGCACGCGTTGCGTAGAAAATCCAATTTATCAGAAATTTATAAAAATTAAATCACTCCACGCACTGCAACAACGAGGACGACGATTGCGTACCTTACGAGCGCGGGGTCCCTTCGATGTCCCCCACGAGAGAGGAAGGGAGGGAGCGAAAAGGAAGGGAAGAAAAATCACCTGCACCGATGACATCCCGGGCATTCGGACGGGCGGCGAAGCGAAACGTCGAAATCGGGCACGCGCCGTCAAGCGATTTTGTCAGCGAACGGCGAAAGATAATTGCAAGTGCAGCACACACACGCACACACACAGCACGAACCACTGTGCGGAATGTGCATTTTCCCGGGGCGCCCTTCCGTTGGCTTTCCCGGGCACGCAGGCCACATGCGGCCAATCAATGGACGGCTTCGGCTCGTATCGTTAATTATTGATCTTCCGAGAAGCTGACAGCCGACGGGGGTTGACATGTGTGCGGTGTTTTTCTTATCTCCACGACTTCTTTCCTTGTGGTTGGTGCCGGGGAAATGGGTTACATTCCCGCCGTTAATTTATAATCGCAAAGTGTTTTTCCTCCACCAGTCCAGCGACAATTATCCGTCCGCATTACGCACGTCTTTCTGGTCTTTCCGCAATAATGGCGATCGTAAATTTATCACTCAGCTCCCGAGAGGGTTGCGTTAAAGCCTACTATTTCCTCTCGCGCAATAAATCGGAACGGAATCGGAAGCATTTGAATAGGGCCACAATTAAATTCGGAACTTCTGGGTCCAGGGTTGGAGCCGTAAAAGATTCAATCATTCGCTATTCAACAATCAATCCTACGGCTTTCCGAAAACCTTAAATCCAGATGTTAAGGGCTGTAATAAAAAGAAACATACAGTTTCGTGGGCTCTCCCATTGAATTTTCTTGTTCAATCGATAAAAAAAACACATCTCGCCCGTGGTCGTGGTTTCGATCGTAACCACTCTGGATGAATAATCACCGATCACTCTCGGCGGGACCCCGATTTTTACATCGTCAATGTAACAGTTTTACGGGCGGCCCAGCGTTCGGACCACCGTCGAAGCGACGGCGAACAGGCGTTCCCCCTGCTGGGCGGGAAACGTCTTCCTTCTCTCGCCGAAAAAGGGCCGTCCCGTTTGGCGTCACGATCGAATCGTCGCTATCGAATCGAATAACATCGAATTGGTTTTACTTTGACTCGAACTTTCATGAAGAAGATCGTGATCGTGTCCAGTCGTGTCGTTTCACGGGTTGATTAACTATTTTATTTCTTCTATTTCGAAGAAAATTTGCACACATCGTTGGAGTTGTAAAAAATAAAACTCCTCCGGAACGTGCAAAACGACAACGCGATCGCAACGAAAATGGCGTTATGTAAAGTGAAAGTGTGTTTTTTGCAAACGATGTGAAATGTCTCACCACGAGAGGTGATTTTCGGATGTGGTGAGACTAGTTTTTTACCTTGTGTTACCTCTGCTTAAATCGTGGGATCGTGGAAATTCCATTCGAACTAAAAACATTTAACAAATACTTCATTCGCATACCGAAAACAAACATGATCTTCTATTGGCATTCCTTGGGTGGTCGTAGAGAGGCGCCCATTTCCCAAAGTGTGGCTCTTCACCTTATTGACCATTTCTTTCGACCATTCCATAAACACCCTACCGATCTCTCCTCTCGTATGTCTTATCAACAGCTTTGCAGTCCAAGAAGCTTCGGTTTCGGAAAGCGATTATATTACCATAAAACTTCTTTCTTCTCGAAGCAACAAACTTTTCTCGCCTCCCAATTCCTCGTGCGGTGGGAACCGAGCGGGAACATTACGACCGAAACGTGATTGTTTATGACCGACGACCGGCCACAACAACGCAGGCAACAACGTGCCAACGCAACCCCCGAACCAAGTGTCAACCTTTTGGCGCGCAGTGCGACGACTAAACGGCTGCACAATTGCATTAAATCAATTTTATCGCCTTTCGAGAAACGAATGTCCATTTTTTTTTTTTTTTGGAGTCCCGAGATCGCGAGCTCACCTTAACGACCCGGCTTGTTATGCCTTCCCCCCCGTAATAGCGTCTCTTTCTTCGTCCACTAGTTCGTACCCCGGTGAAGCACTTTAAATTAACCAACAATAAATAAACTACTAATCCGATTAGCGGGTAATCGGAGACCATTGTTGTGTGTATCCTCGGTTCGCGTATCCGATGTCTTCGGCTGAGAATACGTCGACCCACCACACAACGTCTACCACGGGCGCGCTAGAGATCGATCGGCCCGCTGGAAGATAGATTGATATTGAAAAGCTTTTAAAAACTCCTAAAAATGGCCAACGGCTCAGAAAAGGGAAACGGCGAGCGATCCAAGGGGGGAACAAGCGAGAAGGAAGCAAACTGGAAACAATCATATAATATACACCACACAGTTGGTATATATTAGGAGGATGGAAACCCGCTCGTGGGGCGAACCGAAAAGCGAGAGTGTGGATTAATTTTAATTTGAAAAGCAACATCTTGTTGGGGTCGCCCACCAATGTAGGAGCATAGAGTTGGTTCGCATATACAGATACATTGGAGAGAAGGCACTCTTTCGGGACACTCTCGGCAACCCATTGTCCATCGATTCGGTTCGATCTGGAGGCGGTATAAGATTTGTTCTTCTTTCTACTCGACCGTCGACCTGGCGAAAGACGAACTTCTTGTCCGCGACTTAGGCGAAGTCTGATGTAGTGTGTAAAACACACACACACTCGCTCGATGTCCCTTTGGGGTGGGTTTTGAATGATGGGCTTAAGCCTCCCCGAAGCGACGCTCGACTTTTCACGCAGTTGGTCAAACAACCCAAGCCCACAAAGTCGATCTCTCTTATGCGCCCTGACCCAAGACACTACGAAGGTGGCAGTAAACATACACACACGTGCAAGAAAAACATGCCACTTGGTCGTGCGCCCCGCGGGCTCCCCTTGATGAAGCCCTTTGCACTGGAATCGGGGAAAATCGGCTCACGTGTGGACAATGTTTGAAAGGCTATAAACTGTGATGAAATTTTTCACTCACCCGGCGTGTGTGTGTCTGTGTTCGTCCCCTTGAAGGAATTAAAAACTAAATCTAACGCAAACATGATCGCCACTCCACTGGACGTCATCAATGGAACCCGCTTCAGGCAGGCCACACGTACATGGTAAACACTTAAGTGTGGCCGCCCGGTTTAGTTTAGTTTTCTATCGCTTCGGGCGGTAAACCGAAACTAGCCATGAATCCCTTTCCGTCTCTACCGTGCCGTGTCACGAAGGTCTTCCTCCTCCTCGTGGTGTCCAGGTTTGCCTTGGGATTAGCTGAATATTTTCCCGGTCGTGGTCCAGATATGCCCGCTCTTCGGTCCCACCCCTTCGCGCAAGTTAACGGTGAAGGCTCGGCAACGGTTTGAACATTTCAACAAAGTGAACACGGGTGGAACACGAAGAAAACCGAAGAAAAGCAAAAAAGGTACACCGTCCATCCATAAACGAGCGAACAACGGTCAGGAATCTGAGGTTGTACGTGGCGCAAGAACGTTTCGGGCAAGGAAAAAGGCAGCGAAGACAGAACGGAGATGGAAAAAAAGGGTCAATAAAACGGCGTGTCTAAAACCGCGTGGCCACACCACGGTTCATTACTTATTCATAGAGCGAACGTGCGCGACGTACCAAAGTGTCGGAGGCGTTCGCACGGCAGTATGGTATGGGACCGTCCAAAGGTACACACGGTGGTCGACCCGGAGAGGCCACTCAGGGGGTTCAGTAATGTCATCCGAAACGTCGTCGCCGTCGTCGCGTGTCCGTTGCAAACCGTTTGCGAGAACTGCGAGTTGATAGAAGATGTTGCCAGAAAAAAGCGTCATATTTCACACGCAGAGAGGGTAGAGGAAGGAAAGGAAGGAAAATCGGTGGCCGGTGGTTTATAATATCGCTCTTGACCGGAGGCAGCTGGCAGGAAGTCGGTCGAGTTTGCGCCGAGCGATTGATTGGCAAACTTTGCACTCTGTTTGCAGACCAACAGAAGTGATAAATAAAACATCACAACGGAGGGAGATAGAATATGGGCCGTGGAATCTAACCTGTCTAAATCGTCGCAAGGGTCGTGTTTGCCAAATGGGAACTTTTGTGCAGCTTGAGATTAGATATGCTAGACTGTTCGGTGGCTAACTAATTAAAGTTTCTCAGGGCGTACAGATCTCGATCTGTCAAGCGTCGCGAGTTTATGATAAGAATCAATAAAATTTAGACCCTGCACATCTCTTGAGCACGTGCTGGCCAGCGGGAAAAGTGTCATAAATATTGATTAGAAAGACTGAGCCCTAGACGCACCTCCATTCACTGTTTGTCTTTTTGCGCAATCACTAACAATTACGATGTTTTTCTTTCCTTCGCAGTATGCATCGGTACGAACGGACGCATGTCGGTGCCGTCGAACCGCGAGTACCACTACAAGAATCTGCGCGATCGCTACACCAACTGTACGTACGTGGATGGCAACCTGGAGATCACCTGGATCCCGAATGGGACCAACGACATCAGCTTCCTGCAGCACATCCGTGAGGTGACCGGGTACGTGCTGATCAGTCACGTCGACATCCCGCAGGTGATCCTGCCGCGGCTTCAGATTATCCGCGGTCGAACGATGTTCAAGCTGAACAAATGGGACGACGAGTTCGGGCTGTTCGTGTCCTTCTCGCAGATGAACACGCTCGAGCTGCCGGCGTTGCGTGACATCCTCAGTGGATCGGCGGGGATCTTCAATAACTACAATCTGTGCCACGTGAAGACGATCAACTGGGACGAGATACTGTCGGATCCGCAGGGTAACATACGGTACACGTTTAACTTCACGTCACCGGAGCGGGAGTGTCCGCCGTGCCATCACTCGTGTGAGGCGGGTTGTTGGGGCGAAGGTGCGCACAACTGCCAGAAGTTCAGCAAGCTCAACTGTTCGCCTCAGTGCTCGCAGGGTCGTTGCTTTGGGTCGAAACCGCGTGAGTGTTGCCATCTGTTCTGCGCCGGTGGTTGCACCGGTCCAACCCAGCAGGATTGTCTTGCGTGCAAGAACTTCTACGATGACGGTGTGTGCAAGCAGGAGTGTCCTCCGATGCAAATGTAAGTATGCTCAGAATTAATCCAATGTCCAGCAGGAAGTACTAACTTGTCGTTATTCTCTTCTGCAGCTATAATCCAACAAACTACCTCTGGGAACCGAATCCCGATGGCAAGTACGCGTACGGTGCGACTTGCGTCCGAAACTGCCCGGAACATCTACTGCGTGATAACGGAGCCTGCGTTCGAACCTGTCCACCGAACAAGATGCCACAGAACGGTGAATGTGTACCATGCAATGGAGCCTGCCCGAAAACGTGTCCCGGTGAGGGTGTGGTGCATTCGGACAACATCGGCAAGTACAAAGACTGCACGATCATCGAGGGTTCGCTGGAGATCCTCGATCAGACGTTCGCCGGCTATCAGCAGGTGTTTGCGAACTTCTCGTTCGGACCGCGATACATCAAGATCCACCCGGACCGGTTGGAAGTGTTCTCCACCGTCAAGGAGATTACCGGTTACATCAACATCCAGGGCGATCATCCGGATTTTACCAACCTTTCGTACTTCCGCAACCTAGAGGTGGTCGGTGGACGTCAGCTGAAGGAGAACTTTTTCGCCTCGGTGTACATCGTAAAGGTATGTTTCGAAAAACAAACCACAATTCTTCTTTGACCCATTTTTCAACATAAACATCTGACATTTCTTTCTACAGACATCCCTGAGATCGTTAGAGTTAAAGTCACTGAAGCGGGTCAACTCGGGCTCGATCGTGATCTTGGAGAACAGCAACCTATGCTTCGCGGATGAGATCGACTGGAGTAAAATCAAGAAAAGCACTGACCATGAAACGATGATCCACAAGAATCGGAACTCCACCGAGTGTCGTAAGTGTTGTTGTTTTGTAAAGGCTATCCCAGGGAATGAGGAATCGGTTCACTAACAACTACGTTTCCATCTACAGATGCATCGGGAATGCAATGTTCCGAGCAGTGCACCAGTGCCGGATGTTGGGGCAAAGGCCCGGAGCAGTGTTTGGAGTGTAAGAACTTTATCTACGAGGGCAAGTGTTTGGATAGCTGCAAGAGTTTACCAAGGTTTGTAGCAAAACGAGTGGAGTCTTTTTACTGTGATTTTATAACGAAACCAATTTCCTTTAACTTCCTCCCCTTAGGATATACCAAGTGAACTCAAAAACCTGTGAAGACTGCCATCCAGAGTGCAAAGACTTCTGCTTCGGTCCAAATGCGGACAATTGTGGCTCGTGCGTGAACGTAAAGGATGGTCGATTCTGTGTGTCGGAATGTCCGACCATGAAGTACGCACTGAACGGAACGTGTGTCAACTGCCACAAAACTTGCGTTGGATGTCGTGGTCCGAGGGATACCATCGCCCCCGATGGTTGTATTTCGTGTGAGAGGGCAATCATTGGCAGCGATGCGACCATTGAACGGTGTTTGATGAAGGATGAACCTTGTCCAGGTAAGGGGATGTCTTCCGGTGAAACGAATTATAAATGGAATTATGTGAATTCTGACGCTTGATTGTTCATCTTTTCCCAGATGGTTACTACAGTGATTACGTGCAAACGGAGGAGGGTCCTTTGAAGCAGCTGACCGGAAAGGCCGTATGCCGCAAGTGTCACCCTCGGTGCAGAAAGTGCACCGGTTACGGGTTCCACGAGCAGTTCTGCCAGGAGTGTGCCGGTTACAAGAGTGGCGAACAGTGCACCGACGAGTGTCCCTTCGAGCATTACGCAAACGAGGAAACGCGCGTGTGCCATCCGTGCCACAAGGAGTGTCGTGGATGCCACGGAATCGGTCCAGATCAGTGCGATGACTGCCGCAATTTGAAGCTGTTCGATGGCGACCCGTACGACAACTCGACGGCGTTCAACTGCACTTCGGTTTGCCCACCGTCACATCCGCACAAGCGATACCCGCAGGAGGTCGGAAATCCGTTCTGCTCGGCGGAGGCACCGCCAACGGGACAACGACTGGAGGCACAAACGCAAATCAAAGTGCTGATCTACGGAGGGTTCGCGGTTGTGCTCGTGATCGTGGTGGTGATCGCTTATGTGCTGTTAAGTCGACAGAAGAACAAGAAGGAAGCGGTTAAAATGACGATGGCGTTGGCCGGCTGTGAGGACTCGGAACCGTTGCGACCATCGAATGTTGGTCCGAATCTAACGAAGCTGCGAATTATCAAGGAGGCAGAGATCCGTCGTGGTGGTGTGCTGGGAATGGGTGCTTTCGGACGTGTGTTCAAGGGTGTCTGGATGCCGGAAGGTGAGAGCGTGAAGATCCCGGTCGCGATAAAGGTACTGATGGAGATGTCTGGCTCGGAGTCGAGCAAGGAGTTCCTCGAGGAAGCGTACATCATGGCCTCGGTGGAGCATCCGAACTTGTTGAAGCTTCTCGCCGTGTGCATGACCTCGCAGATGATGCTGATCACACAACTGATGCCTCTCGGGTGTCTGCTGGATTACGTACGTAACAATCGGGACAAGATTGGATCGAAGGCACTGCTCAACTGGTCGACACAGATTGCACGTGGCATGGCGTACTTAGAGGAACGTCGGTTGGTCCATCGAGATTTGGCCGCACGTAACGTGCTCGTACAAACTCCTTCGTGCGTGAAGATCACTGACTTTGGGCTGGCTAAGCTACTGGATTATGACTCGGACGAATATCGTGCAGCTGGTGGAAAAATGCCCATCAAATGGCTTGCGCTCGAGTGCATCAGACATCGGGTGTTTACAAGCAAAAGTGATGTTTGGGCCTTTGGTATAACGATTTGGGAGTTGCTGACGTACGGAGCCCGACCTTACGAGAACGTGCCGGCAAAGGACGTACCGGAGTTGATAGAAATCGGTCACAAGCTTCCTCAACCGGACATCTGCTCGCTCGATGTGTACTGCATCCTTCTTTCCTGTTGGGTGCTGGACGCAGACGCTCGGCCCACCTTCAAGCAGCTGGCGGAAACGTTCGCCGAGAAGGCTCGCGATCCGGGACGCTACCTGATGATCCCGGGCGACAAGTTTATGCGCTTACCTTCGTACACCAACCAGGACGAGAAGGATCTCATTCGTACGCTGGCGCCGGTCGCGATGGCCAACGCGGCAGCGGCGGCGGCAGCTGGAGCTTCCAGTGTCGACGTACCGAGCACGATCGCCGAGGCGGATGAATACCTGCAGCCAAAGACACGCCCTTCCATCATGCTGCCCGGACCGTCGGCCGTTGTCGAACCGTCGGATGAGATGCCAAAGTCCCTGCGCTACTGCAAGGACCCTCTGAAGACGGACGACGAGACGGACGGCAACGGGAAGGAGGTTGGGGTAGGGGGCATCCGACTGAACTTGCCGCTGGACGAGGACGACTACCTGATGCCCACTTGCCAAAGCCAAGCCCAGTCCACACCGGGCTACATGGACCTGATCGGTGTGCCCGCCAGTGTCGACAATCCCGAGTACCTGATGGGGTCGGCTCAGGCGATCCATGGTGTGCCCGGAATGGGGCCACCGCACACACCACCCCCTAACTCCCCCTCCGCCAACCAGCAGTCACAGCAGATCCAAACACAACCCATCCAGCAGCCGCTGCAAGTCCTCCAACAGCAGCACCACCAGTATCAACAGCAACTCCAACACCAACAGCTTCAACAGCAGCAACACCACAACCACCACCATCACCACCAACATCAACCTTCCCAATCGTCACACCACTCGTCCTCCTCCAGCAACATCATCCCCGGAGGTCACCTGCCGAACGGAAGCAATGGATCATCGATCAGTCACACGCCTTCGCTGAGCAACGCGAGCAGCATCGGACTCAAGAATCCGGAGGCGATCATGCAGCTGCAGCAGCAGCAACAACATCAGCAGCAACAGCAGCAACAAGGACCTCCCACGCAAACGATCGGCATCCCACTCTCCCCGACGGAAACCGAGGCCACCTCCTCCGAGCACGAGTACTACAACGATCTACAGCGGGAGTTGATTCCACTGCATCGCAACGAAACGACTGTCTGAGCTCCTTGAGTGGAGATCGTGAAACGGAAATCTAACGCTTGCCACAAAGTACTGATACCCTGATAAAAACATCGACTATCAGGCAAACGGAAGGCCCTCGTAAGGACGAAGATGAAGGCTGCCCGCACCAGCCGGTTAGCTCGAATGGTCGGTTTTATATGCAAAGTTATTTGATTTTAAGTTGTAGAACCTAGCGACAGAATGTGCCTTTAGCAGCAAGTAATGAGTGTGAATGAGAATGATTTAGCATTTAGAGTCCCCAATGGGGAGATCCTCTAGAGAGGATCATCATATTGTACATACAAACGTGCGCAGTGGATGAACAAACAAAACAATCATATTAGTTTATAGCTACGGAGTCTAGGGAAGGGTCATAAGTGTGGTACTTAAAATGGCTGAGATATCCATCGGTGATATCAACCGTGTATACATGCATTAGTATGAACGCAGTACAATCAGATTAAAGCAGTGGCTTTCTGGTGCAAACCCGAACGTCTTGTAGAAGAAGGCCACGAGAGAAACAACGCGTTGCCTTTGACTTGGAAACCTTTCCCGATGTTGTCATCGCAACGGAGGAAGGGAGGCTTTGAAGTACTTGTAAAATGGTAGGGATAGAAAGCAGTGGCCACATTAACCACCTACACACCGCACGTTGTTTGCTGCCAGTCATCAAACGGCATGTTAATAAGCAATGGACGAGGCACGTGCTTGGGAAAATCGACATAGAAAGATAGAGGGAGCGATTGCGTACGAGAGGATAAATATTTCATTGGAATACCTGTGATACTACTTTTAAATTTGTATGTTTTACGAGAATGTTTTATGTAAGGGAATGTCCACCCGGAATGAAAATAGACGCCGAGGGTGAAGGTCCCATGATCCAACCACAAACAATCAGATTTCTCGAGGCACTTCCCGCACGATGCACGAAGCATTCTGCGAGCAGAAGAGAAGAAACCACTTTTAAGAAATAGGAATAGCACTTTTCTGTTTTAGTGAACAAACGCATACAGGCACACATCTGAGAAGCAAATTGTCCTTGCACCAGAAAAAAAAAAGAAACCCACCCGAAACTTGCCTGCATAAGACTACTTAACAAATTGGTCCGGATCGGAACCGCGAAGCTTGGGTGAACCGGCTTTTCCGGGACACCGGTCGGATCGTGTACTTTTTTGTAACGTACTTTACTGTTTTTTCTTTAATAACTAAAAGATCGATTTGTCTGTACTCCTCGACATAAACAGTTGAAGCAAAAGTAGAAACAACGATACAACATTTGGCTACGTACTATTAGTAGTTTTCGATAATAGGTGATAAAAAGATGGTTATACGAAAATAACAGACATTGTATATACATAGCATCGATGGCAATAGACATCAAGCAAACACTCTGTAGCAAGCTAATGAATAATCTGTAGAGGGCTAGGCGTATCGCTGGTAGTTTATAGAGGAGCTCCATTTTAAGGAGAGAGCTCTGGCAGAGCTTCGCGCCAATATAATTAAGTGGAGGGTTTTAGTGAATAGCAGTCAATATTGTCGCAAACCTAGATAGCTAAGACCGGTGTAAGAGGGGTTCAATATGCCGTGTAAGGGTTGAACGTACACCGACCCCATCAACTTCCTGAGGCAATTGTAAAAGATGTATAAATTCGAAAGCTATCTGAGAGTATTTCAAACCCGATTTTGGTCGATTAGAACAGCACATAAACTCAACGAAACGTTCCAACGAAAACCACATACTATAACGAATTCGTGCCATTGTAAAGTTTGCGTCGAACACGTGTGTTCGCTAGGAGGTAAAAGCGAAAGGCGAAGGAAACACATGGAACCGACTTTACCGACTGCTCGATGCAGCGATGCAACATGGCATGGACAAATCAACCCCCATCATTCTATAGCACGGCGAGAGTAGTTTCTTGCATGCGCAATAGATAGTGGTTTCTTTTAAGGCGAAACTGTAGTAGAAAGGGAACCTTACTTGTTGAAATTTTAAATTATATGTATTTTAAAATAATAGAAGCTGTGTGTATTGTTTTTCTTTGCACTTGGATGAAAGAAATTGAAACTCCTCCCTAAATATTTGTTGTAAAATTTCTTGGAATGTAATCCCTGTTCCTGCAACGCACAAAAGTAAAAGGAAACTGTGATATTCCGGCATACGATTTTAATTTCCAAACTCTACATAATGAAAATGTGGACTAAATACCATAGCGACTTATGACTTGAATAAATGTTTTGTGATTTATATTTTCTGAAATATTTTCTCGTACTTGTTCGTTACATGTTAATATGATTTTTTTAAAACAACGAAAAGTGGCTTTTGAAATCCTTTACCTGTGATAAAACTTTCTTACCTTTCTTTGTCTAAGTGTGTCCATAAACATTTCGAAGTCCTTTTAAAAACTTATATAAAGCAGTAGAAAAAATGTGTTTATTTATATCTTTCTGGAATCAATTAACGGATGTAGTTCCAAACGCATAACAAAGCGATTATTTCATACGCATGTTATGGGTATAGTGAAACATATTTTTACATGCCTGAAGTAATTAATCAACAATTTCGCGAATCATCATTCTCGAAAATGCTAAGCCATGATTGCCACCTTTAAAATCCCACCAAATCATCGAGCTCATATCTCCATCTTTTTTCTCATAACGACCGTTCAAATTGGCATTACTGCAATTCTTTTGCCACCAACCACTGTATTGCTTTACAGCACACTTTCGTAAGGTATGGTCACGATCGTACGTAGAAAATTTCCTACCTTTGTTTCCTGCAAACGAATCTCCTACAGTTCCTGCATATTTTCCTAATTTTTTCAAGACGTACACTTCGGATTCACCTCCGACCTCAAATTCTGCGTACCTTGCGTACTTGTAATTCCCATCGAAATCTTTCAGCTCCACGATCAGCTCATGTGGTCGATTTTTAGTGAGTTGATACAAATGCTCCAACCCAAGCCAAAACTCACCGTCCAAATTGCCGAATCCATTCCGGTATTCGGTCCAATTGCGATAGAAGTCGACGGAACCATCGAACCGATGCTGGATCACAATCCAGTCTCCTCCAAAATTGGTTTGCTCGCAAAAAACATCGAATTTAGTTTCATTCACTTGGATTACATATTTGCCGGATAGTTTCGATGGAGCTTGCCGACAGGAACTCAGGCGAAGTACGGAGCTCGTTAAGTTTTTTAGCTCGTTTCGCATCATATTTTGGAACGACGATTTTTGATTGATCAGGTACTGCTTCTTTGCTCTCTAGGTGCTGCAAAAATAAAACACTATGCTTTATATGTCTTTATATCTCATAGTGCTTTTCAAGCCACTTTTTGATATAAAATAATTTCACCTTCATTGAACGCTCGGTTTCATTCTGCATGGTTAACTGAAAAGTCTGCTCGACCTCTTGGAGTCTATTGTGCAGATTGTCGAGTTTAGTCATGAGCAGGTCATATTCGAATCTATTGATGGCCAGCGTAGATCGAGCTGCCCACATTACTGTAACACACAATATCACGAGGCGTATACCTAAATGCATGACTTGTAGGAAATATTTTCCAAACTTAAAGACACAATCCGAACGAATGCTTGTAGTCGACTGACGCTACCAAAAGTTCGTCCCCCTTTTAAAGGTAAGAAAGTACACGAAACGTTGGTCAAACCTATGTATTAGTGATAACATTTCATCGATATTGAAGACAGCTGCAACTGCAATCGGTGATAAAAAGGATTCTTCGAATCAATCCTCTCTCCATTATGTACGTAGTTCTGATATCAAACCGCAAACATAGACAGTGGTATCCGTTACGCATAAGGGGTTCTTTTGACAAACCGATCCCTCTGTGGTGTGGTTCTGTTTACTTTTTCATAAACGTTATCAATTTTTAAATACAAAGATTCTGGTGCGAAATATTCCATCTTTGGCAGCTCTTATCAATAAGCTTCTGAATTGTGCAACAAACGCTCTTCTGCTATTTATATACACACGAGAAGAACTAGATCAATTCAAACACATAAACTGCTTTCGGGGCTCTGCAATGGGACGCTGGTTAAGTTTCTCTTATGCTTTCAAAGAACCCCAAAAAATTTCAAGCATAATGCTGTCCTTGCACTAGACTTACTTAGAAGGAATTATAAGTCAAGCTTTGCTGAAATTCTCTGTGTGAATCAATCATACTTATCTTTCTTTATCCAAGTGAAGTCATAACAATGTCGTATTGCTTAAAAATCTGTAGGAAAATAAATGAAAAACTGTGATTTTTTATGCTGTAAGCGATTATTTTGTTTGAGTTTACAAAGAATATTCAAAACACATACAGCTTTCAACGCAACAAAAACACATCTATTTGATACATGCGTTCTGCGAATCTTAGAGCTTTTATTTTCATGTTTTAATCAATCATTCAATTATTTCACGAATCATCATTCTCGAATAGGCTAAACCATGGTTGCCACCTTTAAAACGTATCCAGATAATCGACCCCATATCTCCATCTTTTTTCTCATAACGACCGTTCAAATTGGCGTTACTGCAATTGTCGTGCCACCAACCACTGTGTTGCTTTACAGCACACTTTCGTAAGGTATGGTCACGATCGTACGTAGAAAATTTCCTACCTTTGTTTCCTGCAAACGAATCTCCTACAGTTCCTGCATATTTTCCTAATTTTTTCAAGGCGTATGCCTCAGATTCATCGCCGATTCCGAATTCTCTGTACCTTGCGTACTTGTACGTCCCTTCGAAATCTTTCAGCTCCACTATCAGCTCATGTGGTCGATTTTTCATTATTTGGTACACATACTCTAATCCTAACCAAAATTCGCCATCCAGATTGCCGAACCCGTTGCGGTATTCGGTCCAATTGCGATAGAAGTCGGTAGAACCATCGAACCGATGCTGAATAACAGTCCAGCCTCCGCCGAAACTGGTTTGCTCGCAGAGGACACCGAATTTGTTTTCCTCCGCTTGGATTACATATTTTCCAGATAGTTTCATCGGAGCTTGCCGACAGGAACTCAGTGGAAGGATGAAGTTCGTTAAGTTTTTTAGCTCGTTCCGCATCATATTTTGACAAGACGATTTTTGATCGATCAGATTCTGCTCTACATTGTTAATCTTACTCTCCAGACGCTGCAAAAATTAAATACTTTTCTTCAAACTGTGGTCGAATTCACTCGTTACAAGGAACTGAATATTCTCACCTTCATTGAACGTTCGATTTTATTTTGCATATCTGCCCTGAAAGTTTGCTCGACCTGTTGTAGTTTATCCTGCAGATAGTCGAGTTTAGTCATAATCAGTTCCATTTCGAATCCATTCATGGCCAAAGCGGTTCGAGTTGTGCAAATCACGATAAAACAAAACATCACGAAACACACGCAAATACGCATGACTTGGACGATCTTTTCTACTATTGGAGAAACAATCTAAACGAATGCTCGAAGGCGACTGAGGCTTGTTAAAGTTTGTCCGCTTTCAAAGTTCGCTTCCGCAGACCAGAAAGTACAGAAACATCCGTGTGCCATGTGTAAGGGAAAGTGTTATCGCAATTGGAGGCCCAACAAGAATTTTTTGAGGCCGCACCATAAACTTATCATTCTTCTTTTTATTAAACACAATTTGTATAGCGATTCCCGCACAGCTCGTTCACACTTCGTTCTGATATCAGTCTTCAAACATTCGCATGGTTTTCATTGCGTAAGAAAGGATACATAATTTTGGAGTAAATTTTCAGCCGGAATTTATTTTAAATTTTATGCATAAATTCACACTTACTGGTTGTAACACATCCGACCATTTCATAAGTGCATCTAAACAAAATTATCTCCATTGAAGGCGACGACGAATTCTCTCTATGTATTTTCTCAACCGTTGAAACCGTCTGGGTAGTCTGTTCAATCGTCGACGACTTCCATGTCTTCGATGCACACTGAAACCGAAAATAAATTCATGGTACGATTGCTTCAGTGGGAACGATTCTTCCTCAAATCCAGCTACTTACCCTCTACGGAAGGCGTGTCGTTTTTCTCGCATAATTTTTGCATCGTTTCCCGGATTGTACAGATCGTTTAAATCGGCCTTCTCTGCAAACTGCGCGTCTTGCGATGGAACATCTAGCGAAGTTGCCCTTTCAACTTCTGAGGCACCACTGGTGACGGCAATCAGAACTAACAACGAAAAACTTAACACAAGCAACTTCATTTTACAACTCAATGTCAAACACTATGAGAGCACCGAAGAATTCAAGCGTGCAGCATGAAGTTTACTTAAATTCTAAAAGTTAGAAGGCATCATAACCGATTTTATATGACATCGTCCAGCATGCAGAGAACAGTGTCTAGTTTAGCGATGGCCTACCATAAGAAGTTCCAGTTTGTTACCCTCAGGGCAAAACATTTCATATCATATGCTGTTGTGTGTCACATATTGATTGGTTTTGGGTCAGTAGTTTGAAATTATTTATAGATCAATGAACAGTTTCAACTGAAGCAGGGCATGGTGGCCTGGTAATGGAACAACTTGTTCCAGAGAACTTCTCCATCAAATGTTATTTAAGATTTAAGAAGTCATGCATTGAAATATTTGAATATAAAATTCCTCAACGCACTTTTAGTCACCCATACATTTGAAGCAATTAGTAATGAAACTAAATGTTTTCAACTATTTGGATTTGTACGAACATTTTTGGAAGAATTTTTAGTTTTTACTATTTGTTAAAAAATTTACCATTAACCCAATCGTATTGGGTACATAAAAAAACCATATGTTGACTTTTTGATTTTAACAAATGATCTCTTAAATACAAGTTATTTTCACGACAAACAAGTACGTTATATTTGTCGTTCTTCTTTATTTTTAACCTTTGTCGGAATTGTTTGAATAAATTACTGGACTGGTTTGGAAACAAACTTAAGTTGGTTGAAAGTATGATAAAAGTACCACTTGTTGCATACAACACTGCATTAGGATATTGTACGCAATATTTAACTGCCATGCAACATAGCATACAACCCTGGTACAATGTTTTCAAATGATTTCCGTTACCAGACCGGTCACTTTCGCTTGTATAGATGAATGAAAAAAGGGAATAGGCCCAGATAAAATTTACATCAATCCATTAATTAGTTCCAAACATTTCTCAACTGGTAATAACAAAACGATTTCCTTGCGCATTCATTTTACAATTCATACAGTAACTTTATTGCCTTGTTAAACGTGACTGCTAATGATACATTTCCTGGTGTGGTGGACTGTTTCCGGTCTATCTTACAGATGCTGGTGTGTTATTATAATAATAAAATAAAAACAACTAATACTTCCTAGGTGGTGAATAAATTATCTTAACGAACAATTACTACAGTTTTCCATTTGATGATTATTGTAACCAAACAGAAAGTCCATCGGAAAACTCTCATCCGTTTGACCTAATGTATTTACACTGTCTCTGTCACGTCGGTTGATACCGTTTTTAAGCCCGAATGGCGCTGAATTAATCACAAATTTCGATATTAATGCTATTTTCGCTATTGGTGTCGATCAGCTTCGATCGTACGACCGCCGATACGATGCCGGCCGATCCTTCGGTTTCCTCCCCGGCGGAATGAGGCGATACGGACGAACGACAGTCGGAAGCTTTACAGGGTGGTCCGGTGGGAGAAGGGCAGGACTTCGAGGGCGATACCGAAGGCGATGAGCGGTACTGGTACTTGTCGTCGTCCAGCAGAGAGGCCGCCTTTCCCGAGGCCGGGCTGGACACGCACGTGATGGTAACGCCGTCGATCTTCTGCTTCTTGCTGTCCGGTTTCTTCAGCAGCTCCTCGATGGAGTACGGGTTCCGTTTCTTCGAGATGGAGGTCTGTAAAGAAGCAATCAGTTAATGAGGATTTCGAACGTGAAAAACGTGTGTTCGTGAGGAGACTTACCCGAAGTTCGTCGTGTGTATCGGACGAGTCGTCACTGTTGACGTCGGTGATCTGCACCGGAGACGAGGAAGCGTTCGAAGCGGTCGTGTCACTGCGCAGGCTGGCATCGAGCTGCGTCGTAAAGTTTGCCCCACCGCTGCCGAAGGGATTGGCGTAGGTGAAGTACCCGTGGGGGAAGGCCGCAGCAGCCGCAGCCGCTGCCGCCGCCGCCGCCATCGTTGCCGCCGACGACGGAGAGTCCGAAGAGCCCGGAGGTCCAACGGTGCCCCGGTTCGCGGCGTAGAACAGGCTCGTGTTCCAGATCCAGTGTTTTGGGAGGTACGGCATCTGACCGCTGGGGGGAGCCGTGCTGGGAGGTAGGGTGGTGCCGGTGGGGGTGGACCGGGTAGATGACGAGGGTTCGCTCTTGGAGTCGGCCGTGAGCTTCGGCGAGCTGAGATCGGGAAGGCTGACGGCGGATGGCGCTGGTTTGGGGCCGAGGTGGTTCGAGCCCTGAGGATGTGGAAGCGGGTGTTGAGGATGGTGGGGATGGGCCGAATCGGAGACAGGCTTGGAGGAGGCACCATCATGCTGGATGATGTTGACGGCGGCCGTTCGCTGGACCATCGGCACCGGGACGCCCGTTCCAGGAGTTCCTTGAGGTCCGTACGGCACCGCAGGGTGGTGTTGGTGGTGAAGGTGGTGTTGGTGATGGGACAGGGATCCGGGGTGTTTAGCGGCGTGTTCCGGGGAAACGGCGGCCATACTGTAGCGGTATTGGTTCAGCAACGCCTGATGCTGCTCGAGGGTTTGACTATATAAGGGATGCGTCATCGATTTTGACGGAATGTAGGCGCCAGAGTGGGACGATTCTCGGAGTATTTGTTCTGTGGCAAAGAGGGCATGAAGAAAAATTAAAAAGATGTTAAGTTTTCAAAAGTTGAAACAGATGTCTTAATCATACAATTTTGTTTTTCGTTGGTTCAATTTATTTTTGCTTCTATATTTGTTTTAATTTCTTGGCCTTTACTTCTTTTTGTTTTCGAATAAAAAGGAAAACAACAATACTGTTGAATTATTGCACATTTCACTCACTTGTGTTCCTCATCAATTTATTAAACGTGATTTTTCTCTCATTCTCGAAACTTCAGACCAAAGCTTCACAATTTTACAACATCCAAGTGCTTCAGAAGTAGAAATCGGACAATTTTAATTACTGCAACTTTTACAATGCTGATGGAAAATATTTTAAACATTTATAAATGAACTGGAAACAAAACAGGAATATTATCGTTAGAAGATTGGCCCAATTTTTTATGGCATAGAGTTCAATTTCAGAATCCTTCTACTGTCTCTTGTGAACACTTTAGGAGTTGAACAAAAAATCTTAATCCCCATCTTCCTAAACCATGGACCGGCTACCGGCTACCCATTCATTGCATTTCGCCACCTTAAGAACAGTCTGCTCATTTGCATAAACGCATGATGAAAGCTACAAGCGCACCGATTCCGCGCCCTCTTTTCGCACGTTCGCGCCAAACGGAAAAAAAATCGCGATTGCGTCTTCTTGCACAGCTGGTGCAAACGATCCTGACGTTTGTTTTCTTCCCAACCGTCCTGGAAGCTTCCCAAAGGACTACAAGAATTGGCAAGACACAACCTCAAAAAAAACCCGTCTTCGTTCCTTGCGTCAGGCAGAAAGGGTCAATTAGGAGGCCGACTTCCGAAAAACATTTTTCTTTCGCTGCTCACTCGAAAAATGAAAAACATGTTATGGGACGGACCTTCAATTCGTCTTACCCGGCCCAACGGGAGAGAACTGGCCGAAGACGAACACACGGGTAGTGATTAAGTGCGCTAATAAAGTGCCTCGATCTGCCATCGGACGAACGGTGGCCGAACGGTGGACGGCACGGGTCCAGCCAAACTGAGTGATTGTCTGTCAAAAAAGGCTCTCATTACCGGCGCATATCGCAGTGCAATTATCAAATTGCATCCAGCAAAGCCACCCGACGACGGTGGAGAACGTCTGGTCTGAAAGGAACCTAACTTCGCCGAGAAAGATTGCAACGCAAGCGACGAACCCTAACGACGCAAGGACCCCCGAAAAGGGGGAAAAATTAGGGAAAAGTGTGCTCATTGAATGATTACATCGCGCACTTACGTACGTGATCATTATCGTCTGGATGCGCGTGCCCCAAAACACCCCGTCTGCGTCTTCCTCAGAGGCATCCTGGACGCACGCCTTCGCTCCTTCTTACCGGACGATCTTGGCGCACGCTTTCGCTTGGGGGCATCATGCAGCGCAAGTGGAGTACGAGCAAAAGTACTCGCTCAATTGCACTAAGAGAAACCCCGAAAGAGGCGAACAATTGCTTGCGGGGCGTGTGCCGAGCATAAGGACACCTTTTTCCCGCACCTCGACGGAAAGCTTGATCATGATGATCAGCCAAATGATGATGTCTGTGTTAATGGGTCGCAAAGTTCGGTGTGTTTGGTCAGCTGCTTCTTTCGGCCCGGACAAACTCCTTCTGCGAAAATGTCTCACGCTCCAACTAACCTTTTCCTTCGCTTCTCTCCCAACGTGCAGCGGCGCGTGTTAAATTATGCAAATTTAATTAACCCCACCCGAAAGGCAAACCCACCGACACACGCACATCGTAATGAGAGTCTTAATGTCAACAAATTTGTCATCCGTGCGAGCTTCGTGTACGCACGCCATACTGCTGCCCCCAAGGGCTCTGACACTTGCCAGGTGCAAGGCGAGAATTTTCCTTTTCCTTTTAGGCCGCCTCGCAGGAGAAAGGAAAATGTGTTCACCGGGTGCTGATTATGTTGTTTCAACGGTTGCATCTTGCGAGTGCGGGATCCGATGCAGAGTTGAGATAACGAGTAATGAGCAAATTAAGTGATGAGTTTCACACGCTCGACAAAGTTGAAGCTGCCAAAGTGAATTACGATCGACTCGTGCGTGAGCGAACTGTCGTCGTCGATCAATCAGGACTACTTTCACAAAACCACACAAGGTGTATGGATTGGAGGTGGAAGCTTCCTGGGAAAAGTAGACGTCTGTATCGGTATTTTAAAATGGACAACGGAGTAAGCATAATTCGTCAAAACAACATTGCATCCAATGGCAAGCTTAAAAATTAATAAAGCAATGGATAAAATAAATGAACTAATGCGAATATTAAAACGCTTATCGAAGGGCTCACTTATGACGTTGGCAAGTTCTAATGCCGCAAATAGACGGGGCGCGTAGCAGGCGCGTAGCACACGGGCGCGTACCGAATATGAACTATAAAATCTGTCAAAGTGACATATTGTAGATCACTTTCGGTACGCTTTAGACTACGCGCCTGGTGGTACGCAGAGTTGCCTTCTCGATGCAACTCTGCGTACCACGCGCTAGCGCGTACCGAAAATGATCTACAAGATGTCATTCTGACAGATTTTAGGTACGCGCCCGTGTGCTACGCGCCTGCTACGCGCCCCGTCTATTTGCGGCCTAACCTTTTTCATTCGAACCGTTTTCTCTAGGTAGCAGAATTTAAATGTGAAATATAAATAGTGGACTATTACTCTTATATGAAATCCTTGATAAGTAATAGTAGATAATAAAACATAAGCATTTGAGGTAAAATTTGAATCTTCTATGGAGTTTTGTAAAATTGTATCGCCCATTGCATGCATTCCAGTATAATATCACACAAGAGGTGTAGCCAGAACCGCGAAAATGGTAGCAGGGGCCTCATTTACTCTTTTACCGTAAAATTTACTACTCTACTCATTTGTCAAAATAACACCAATGAAATTGCAAGTTATGACAAGAAACAGACCGAAATGCAAGTTATAAAATATTCGCTGATATTTTATTTCTTTTCAATCTCATGCAAACTCTTGGTTTGTTGTTCAAAACATCTTGCAACCTCATCATGCTTTCTTGTGCATGCATTTTCCTAGTAAGAGTTATGAGATTTATTGCCTACATGCCAGGCTCACAAGTATCCACCAACGACTGTAATGGTCATAAAATTGTACATCATAACAACAGGTGCTGTTATTGACGCTAAAGACTTGCTCATTAGCCAATCGCTCAGGATTGACAACTTTGTAACATTGGCGGCCAAAACAGATTGGACGGTTCGCACCTTTTGCGGTGTTCACACAATTATGCAAACCATAAACCGCCCGTTCATCGTTCGCCCGCGACTCTACTTACCGTTCGACGTCATGTCGTCCGTCCACATGCCGCCATTCCGCAGTATCCGGTTGACGGAGCTGACCGAGGGTATCGTGTTCGGGTCGCATATCCGCTGGGAAAGCAGCTGATCGCGGATCTCCCAGGCGAACATGCCGGGGTTTTCCTGCTTGAAGCGTAGAATTTTCTTCACCACCGTCGGCGTTGCCACTTGCTGCAAGAGAAGGACGGGACGTGGAAAAGTTTAATAAAAGACGAAGGGAAAAAACAGTACAAGTTGAGTAGAAAATTGTTACATGCACCGAGGCGATAATAAACCACACGAAACCCTCACTTCCCGTTCGCGTTGCATTGCCGTTGAATGGTCATTTATTATATTGCCACCATAAATTTGCGCTCTTTCAGCGGCTTATCAGCGAACCCCAGAGCTCTCTTCTCCTTATACCCCTTCGTGGGTCACACTTTGCACTCCATTATGTAAATCATAAGCATGTCGCAAGCATATCGCTCTGACCGCGAAATTGCACCAATAAATCGTGTTTTGTCGCGTTGATAGCTTGCCGTGGTGTTGTTCACGGAGTCTAAAGACGAAGCCCACGGTGGCAATTTGTTTAACCGTGCGCACCGACCCAGTCGAGAGCATCAATCATCGGTTTCAATTATAAATCTCCAGCGAAAAAACAAAAACACGTGACCCAACGGATATTAAGTGGCCGTGCAAGAAAAATCCATCAAAAACTTACTCCCGTAAAACCAGTGTTACGCTGGCGTGGAATTTACGGTCCCAAAACCGAAGTGGTAAATCGAGCAGCAACGTTAGAGTCCTGCGACATCGACCGAACCGGACGTTATAAATCGCTCCGTTTTTTTACGAGATTGGCAAACGGCGAAGCGAGCCGACTTTATGGTCGGGAAAATTGGAACAAGCCGAACGGGACGAATGCATGTTCCAGTACGCCAATCATTGTGACCTCCACCATAAACTACCGTACCTTTTCCACTTAAAGCGTTATCACAATCAACCTTCAACTATTCTTAGTCGTGATTGTCCTTAAAATAGGGTCCTCGGCTTCTAGTGCTGGTCGATCGCAAATAGCTGAAATCAATTCAATCGCGGTGAGGAATTAATTTCCACAATAAAAAGGATTTTAGATGGAACTGACATTCCTGCTTTCCCTCTATCAGGCCCATTGCACTAACCAGGGTATTTAACCGTTTACTTCTTACTCCAACTGACCCTTCTCCGTACGAGTATAACTGTTTTAAACGCTCCGGAACCGACTCCGGAACCAAGCTTTTAAGGCTTATCAAAACCCCTAAAACTTTATCTCAATCACCACTCGAAAGCGTCAAATGGCACACCCGTAAACAGTTTTTGACGGTTTTGAACTCAAAGCAATTCACAAAGGGGTGCTGCTAAGTTATCGCTCAGGTGTAATGGAAATCGGTTCCTAGGGTCCTTCTGAGAATAATTAACTATGCTACATTTTATCCGTTTTGATACGTCAAACAGAGAAAATTCTAATCTTAAGGTTTTTTTATCATACTGTCATAAACTTTAGGTTCTTCCGGTTCAAATTTATAACTACTTTGAAGCAAAACTGGTTAATAATGGTTGTTCAATAGTGTAGATAGAACCATCCATAAAACTGTTTCTTCTGTTTATAACTGTAATAATGTAAAAGATAAATTTGCAATTGTTTATTCGTGAATGATAGGTATTATGAGAAATATTTCAACACATTATTGCCTTAATACAGAACACGAGCTTAAAATTTCCTTTGAGAAACCAATAAATAAAAACCTTGAAACCAGAAAAGACATAAATAAAAGTGATTGTTCTATGCATGACTCAAAACAAGATCCAATGCACAAATAAAAAAGGGTGAACTTACGACGATCCCTTTTAGTGCATTCCAGATTCGAACAACCTTACCGTCCTTTGTGTAATTGAAAAAACACACAAACACTAAAATGGACAAAGTTCCTTCGGAGAGCACAAATTGGTTTTATTCGCTTTGCAAACCGTAAATAGTGCGGGATTCAAGTAAACGCATTCCCCAACCGCGCAGCTCCGGAGCGGTGTATGTAAATTGAAAGTACAAATTATTTTAATTGTAACCTTATTGTTTCACCATGGGGCCGCAATTGGAAGGGGTCGGTTCGGTCCCGTCCGGGTAAGCCGTCCTTTTTTATTGCATCCATGCCCTTGCAATGGTTGCCAATCACCTGTTCGGCCCGGAATGGACCGGGAATGCCGAATGTCGTCGTCCCGGGCAGTGCATTCGCCATCGATCCGTCATCGATCAGGGTCAGGCAGTCCAAGTCGCACAAATCGCCGCCGGGTTCATGGCGATGGCCCGAGGGTTCGACGTTGCGCGAGGTTGGGTGTCATAAAACTGAAATAATTACAGCCCATTTCGAGTCTCTGCTCTGCTGTTTACAAGCGCGTTTTGTAACGTTCTTCATAAACCGTCCGATACCACCTACCCCTCATCGTTTCCCCCCCTACACCTCTCCACCCAATGCACAGATTTGTCGGAAAATAGTGGAAATTGTTTTATTATAATCATTACCAGCCAAGCTTCGGGCACCATTATGATACGGAATGTCCCTGCACGGCGACGAACCGCGCCACGGAGCGACTATGAATATTTTACAAGATTATTAACACCTTCCCATCAGACGTTTGGCGTGAGATTCGGGCAGCTGATCGGTCGCTTGCGAATGCCTGACGCTATGGTCAGCGCAAAACGGCGATCATTATATTGCATGGCATCGGGTCGCTCCGATCGGCTGAAGATAGTATATCATTTGTTATGGGCCGGGCATAATAATCGCGGGCAACGATGGTAAAGATTCGATCAAAATCGTACCGTTTTGTTTTCCCAATCATTTCGGACAGGGCTGGGTAGCAATCAGTGCTCGGAATGGCATCGAACCACGACATTGTGTCTGGCAGAAGCGATTGGAATATGTTAGCGAATGCTTTGGCATGTGGTGTTTTGGTGTGAAGAACTTGTTAACGTTCTGGTGAAAAGTATAGTGCTTGAATGACTCCAAGTGCTGCCACCGAACAATCAACACCTAACGTTGCAGTTAATGTTGGGCTCAAGCACTATTACAGAAGATGCATGGCATAAACATTAAGATTCGTAGCAAAATTCAATAGAATAAATTACAATGAACAAGCCGTGTAAGATTGACATTGACCAACCCGACTTGATGCATGCTGAAAAATTATCAATTCCTTAACAAGATAGATTTAAGAATTGAAATTGCTATTCGCAACAGAAATATTCAAACTGTTACAGTGTACTTAAGGATATTTTGAATTGAATTTCTGCAAATTGTAAATAAAATAAAACGTCTGAATTATTGTTGGCTTTTGAAATTCATCTTTGTGAATAAAATACTGACTTTTCATCTACATTTCAAACGAATAAAACAAAAGTTTAAAAAGAAGAACATTAAACTTCCGAGTGAATGAAAACGGTCTTGTATATATGCTCCACAGCTCAAAAGAAAGCGTGTTCACTTGAGAAACAAACTGCTGCAGGAAACGCGACTAAAGGCAACCGGTAAATAAATAAGCCCCTATCTAAAAAGAAAGTTCCACCTAAAGCACAACAGAAAAGGCCCACCGGGAATAAGAAGCAAAGATGCATGACGGACGTCCTGCCGACGGAGAACTCCGGGAGAAAAAAGGAGGAGTTATGCTCGCGGCGACGCCGCAGTTGCTTGGAAGAAGAAACCGCGAATCGAACGCGAACTCCTTGCTGCCGACGTTTGTGTCACTGCGGTTGTCTCTTTCTCTGGCCGGATTCGGTGGGAAAATGTGTCTTCCATTCGCCCAAAGTGGGGCCGGGGTGAAATGGAACATGTGAACATTATGCTGGCGTGGCTCGAAACGGTCGAAACCGGCGATAAATCATACGACAACCCTGGCTGCGAACACAACCGTACGATACGATCGGAACCTTCTGTGAGTAGTGAAGCTACCGTGTGGTCTCTCCACCGTGTTGGAGGCCGGCAACGATTTAGTAAATTTAAATTGAATTTTATGAGTGACGCTTATCTGTCCGGAATCACCTCCGAAAGGAAAACTGATGCCCCGCGGGCCGTGATCGCCTTTTTCCTGCACCGTTTGGCGGGGCGCTTGTTTCGTTTTTCTTTCCGATTTTGTTTAACATTTGTTTTTCGTTTTCTTCGTACGCGGCGATGGTGTGAACATGACATCGTTCGACCACCGGCGTCGCATCAGCATCGCCACCAGGGACGAAAGACACGGCCGAGAACACGCCGATGCCGCATCTAACGGCGGCCGGGAGCCAAAGGACCATAGCATTAGCATAAATTAATGTGCACCTTCGCGTTGCAGCGAGCCACAGCTGCATCCGATCGCTTTGATTTCGATCGTGTCTGCACGACAGCCTGTTGAACAAGCTAAACCGCGCGAAAAACTGGCCCCAAACCAACACGTCCAACCGTTCATTACCGTTTAATTATTTCACTCTTGCGCCGTTCCGATCGATACGGGAAAAGCCTTTTTTAAGCCCGAACGAAACGGAGCCCGGGTGGCCGGAAAGCAAACTGGCAAAGCTTCCAAAAATGAACGATTACTTTTCCGGTGATTGATAATTACTGCATGGTTTCGATCGGTTCGGATGGAACACAGTTTTTTCCCTCCCGAAACATGTCGCAGTTCCCACGTTGGATGATAACCAAGGTCGGGTGATAAGGACGGTTCCCGCTATCAGCTTGATGTTCGCGTGTGGTTTCCAAAATCACTTCATTACCACCAGTATTCTGCAGGTGAATAGGTTGTTATTTTACTAAATAGTGTTTTGTCATGCATTTCAGACAGCTGATGTTGGTTATATTGAAGAATTAACAGTATTAGAAATTGGACTTATATGTTGTTGGGACATTTGTACCAATTTTAGGGTACGTTTTTTGAAAAGAATGTAAGATAAAATATTTAAGAAACCCAATTAACGCTAAATAATCCATTGCTTTTAATCCTCTGTATTGTCAACATCATAATTTAAATATTTTTGATGGTTATGTTGGTTACTCTTTCACTTGCTTTTCGATCCACCCACATCTAAAGTGATAATGTTACGCACTTACCCCGAGGGTTGTTGTTTGGGCATACTTTCAACCCGGGAACGACCGCAAGTGTGTCCCTTCGTTCGGTGGCGTAGTGAATTATTTTCGTATATTTAGTCTAATGTCAACATTATTACCCCAATCATCAATCAACCGTTCCCACCCAGGAGGGGCTAAATGTAAATCCACAACTGGAACATCTCACCGTGCGCCAAACGACGGGGGAACTTTCCTACCAGGTGAACTAACGGTGTCATTTCTGGGTGCTAGGAAATCCTATCATGGTGCAGTGCAAACATGGCACTAATACGGTGATAATGTTCGATAAGTGGCTACTGGTTCCGGTAGCAGCGTTCCAGCAACATGTTTCCAGGCGCATCGAACACATTTGTCAAGCGTATGTTTTTCGAGAAAATCATAACTATTCAAACAAATCCATTTCAAAGAATTGTTTGCCATGCAAACATGTCGTTTTAGGGGGGAAATCATCATTTATTTTGTTCTCTTTTAGAAACGGCGTATCACATTGCTATCTTAGCTTTTTTACTTTTATGTTTTTAATTCGTAAAAGATGGTTTTACAAGTAATCAGTCGCTGTTACATACCGAAAGATCTCGTGCTCTTGCTGGGTCCACAGATGCTTGAAATGGACTACAAACGACCCGGACATTCTATAAATAAGGATAAACAGGCCTTAATTTTTCAACAACTCATATGAAAAGGGAAATAGTTCATGCAATAATTGTCTCCGTTTGATACTATAACATGCATCCATTGAAACCCTTAGCAGCAGTTGAGCTCCAAAATTAAACAATAAATAGCTATCGTAAAGCCTAAGGTAAACTTGCTCACATTAAAATGGGAATGAATAAAAGGTAATGGAGTGTAATTACTCCTCGTATGAAAACGATCATCTCATCCGATCCACATAAATACACGATGAAGAACGTGTATTTCAACGCATCCACTTCCTGTGCCACATTAAGGGTGTCCTAGCGAGCGTTCCACTCAACAACCAGCAAAGTTCCGTAAAAGGATCTTGATAGAAAAATAGCCGACGATCCGAACCTAATAGAGATCCTTTCAACGGTTCAGCGGTGACACTTTAACCCTGCTTCTAAAACATTACCTCTTTGTGTCATTATTTTTCTTTACTACCACCGGGCAATAATTTCCCAACCCACAATGTTTCCTCTTAGCAGAAGCGAACGAAATATGACAGTGACATATTGGTTCACATTATAAATAATTATCCTCCAGCGCGACTGGCAGCGTTCGACGGTCACTATCTTCCCTTTCCGATCGGGGCTTTCAATTTGGGGCCCATAACTTTTTGCTGTTCCACATTTATAGTGTCGTTTTCCCACCGCCAGCGCGAGTCCTGGAAGGGAGCTCGAGAAAAGCGTCCTCTACACGGGTCACGCGAAAAACCCGCCGCGTTTCTCGTTGTTACAAACGGGCCTAAAACGGAAGGATGGAGGTTTTGTGGAGGAGTTGAATTGTTTACGACACGCAATTAGTCCTTTCCTGAGCTTCGTGCCCTGACCCCTGCCATCCATTCCGTCCACCGTAGGGTTAAAGTGTTTTCTGTTTCGCAGTTTGTAACGCGAACCGGAAGGATGGCTGGAAAGGAATCCATTTTGTTTGATCCTCCCCAAGCGGCCCGCGAGGCGCCGTCAAGAATGTCCACCCCAACCGCGGGGAGGGTTTTCGTTTGTGTGTCCTTTTACAACCCCTCGTTGGACGGTGCCTTCCAATACCGTGCCCTCGGGGCATTTTTCCTTCACAGTTCATTAACGGCGCACGGCGCGGGGCAACGGTCGTTTCGTTCTGTTACGAAACCAATCCAACCTATCGGTAAATTTCTACTTTTTGTTCTCTTTCGGTTCGAAATGTGTCCGATATCGATTGCCGGCCGCGTTGCAGGAATAATTAAGATGGCGCACTTTCGATACCCGATGCTCTTAAATCTCCCAACAACCCGCGAGGGCAACTCCTTCCATTTCTATTCCTTCATACAGAAAAGAAGCTTACGTACAAGAGGCACCTCATGTCTTACCTTGGTTTTGCTACCACCGATCGAACCGGGCCGTATCGATCCGGTTTCGTAGAAGCGGGTCAGAATTTTCGATACACATCCTGGCGGCGCGGAAATGGCGGCGGCGTGGAAATGGAACGGAAACGGAACGGTGCAACCCGGAATGGGATGGTTAATCTATCGATTTAATTAAGTCCTTGCCTCCCTTATCGACGCCAGCCCGGGGAGGGAGCTAAAGAATGCCAGTTACTTACCATGGGACACGAGAAGCTGGCGGGAAATGTCGCACGGTCGAACGCCCATCAGTGCCAGCTCGACGATTCGCCGCCGGACGATGTCCGGCAGGGGACGACCGTTCACGAAGACTCCTCCCAGCTGGTTCACACCGGCTTGGCCTGAAAAGGAATAAAATACGAGTTGAGATAACGTTGCGGCACACAGCTATTCCAGCAGATAGGATAATCCTTGAAGGCCTTAAGCGTTTAAACGTACGTCAATCGATCGGTTTTCCCTTGGGAATAGTACTCCTCGGGTAATTGCCCCGAAAAAGTACGGTCACCGCTTGACCGAAGCGGGAAATGCGCACGAGAAACGGGATCCGGCGGCGCATTTGGCACCAAACGTGCCGCAACGGAATGTTTTCGGTCTTTTCGTCTCCAGGTGAAGAAAATTGGCCTCCCAATTAAAACGCAATGCTTTCCCGGCTGCGTTCAAGAAGTGTTGTAAACCACGAAATTGTGCAGAAAAGTGTCCGGGAGATAACTTTGTGCCAATGAAAATACTTTACCCAGGAGATATCCCAGAAGGTGAATAAAAAGAACCAAGAAGCGCGTAACGAGATCATTTTCCCACCATCCCTCTTGCCAGAAAGTAACGTAGCCAAAAATGAAACCTACACAGTCCGGTTTGGAAGACCTTTTGTTGCGACGAGGAGCAATTTTCAGCATCATCCGTGTCCGAACCGAGGCTCGTCATAAAAATATTACTGCGTTATGAAATGCTTCAGCGATGGAATTTTTCACAGTTTTTCGCTCGTTGCAATTTCGTGGAAGCGAATTAAGAAGAGGTGTATGGCAAAAGAATGTCACCCAGTAGAATTTCGAAACTCTTTGACGCAGCAAACGGGAACTGGAAAAATTCCCGAATGATCATCTTGCATGGTTTTCAAGAAAATGTTCTCTACATAGAATTTGCAAGTGTTTCTTTAAAATATAACCAACAAGGTATGAAGATGTTTGTTACTTTATTCCTTGTTTGTTAGGTAAATTTGTTGATGCATTAAAATGCATTACTGAAGGAAAGTGCTGTAACATCACTGGATCGAACCGTTGCAACCCCACGTTGTGTTGTGAATCCATCAGCTCGCATCAACTTAATTATAGACTGCGCAATAATTAAAGTCATCCTTTGGCCACGTGCCCATCCCAGTCGTTTACCAGCACCAGAATAGAACAAAAAGGAAACAATTTCGTAGAGAAAAGGGAACGAATACAAGCAAACCTCACCGGGTAAGACAAAAAAAACCCCAAAGCGCAACAGACACCTGCACGGGGCTAATGACAAAATTGCTAACCTCCCATCAAAGTGCATTTACTTCAATCAAACCGAAATTGGGTTAGAAATGGACTATGGGGTCGACAAGGACAACGCTGTGTCGTCGTGGTAGATCATCAGTTTTCATGTTCGTTCTCTTAATGCCACTCGATTTTGACGGTTGCAGCCGTACTGACACATTAAGCAAAGACAAGCAGATCCCGGCCAGGTGGAACTCGAAGGATGTTTTTTTCACACCCCAGAGGAACGCAGGAAGCGGGAAAGACACGTGACCGAAACGATAGAGGAAACAACATTGTTCTTGTTGGTGAATTGTAAGGACGCATAAGCTGAGCTGATGAGTAAAGACATTTTTCTTAGGTTAACAATTACATTTTCAATCGTGTTATTTCGTGCGCAATTTTAAGAAAGATCCAATTAATCTAAATTACAAATATGAACAATAATATAAGAAACGGACCAAACAAATTTGCACTAATATACAGAAACAGACAACTAAACAGAGTAATGCGAACCAAAAAATATAAAAATTGGATTGGCACTCGTTCCACAAGCTTAAAGCTATTCCGACAAAGTGTTCTCTCTCAGCATTCCGACAAAATGTTCACCTTTCATTGACCAAAAACATGACTTAGAGCTTATTATCCCGACATACTTTTGAAAACCATTTCGGGTGCGAATTTTCTCCTTCTATTGCATCGTGTTTACCTTCACTTATTCCATCGGCCACGCCCAACTCCCGGTGTCGGCGATGGGCACGCGACTCCGTAATGAAATGTAATTGCATGTTCAAACACGTGCAATTGCTGCAACCCAAGGTCCATCCTTCCCGCGGCAGCTGAACGGGTTGAATCTCGGGTGAAAGAAAATTTGAAACTCCTGCAGACAGAATTTGAACCGAAATTGGACCCAAAGAAATACCTTTGCCTGGGAGTTTCTTCTCATTCGTCCTTCACGCGCATGGCCCTTGCAAACGAAAGGTTCTTTTTCATTCCACCCGGCTTGACGCACCGTATATAGGTCTCTGTGCCAAAGTGTCTCGTCAGGATGTTTCAGAAAAGCTGCTGATATGAATCGTGTCCCTCTGATTACACCTGCGACTGGCGCATAATTTCCGACTGAGCCAAAAGGATGCTTAGAACGTGAGGACAAAAATTCCCGCCGGCCACATAATTACAAACCGAACCGTGTTGTCGGGCAACGATCGACAGAAGCGACAGGATCGCAGCAACCGTCTCCACCCCGAAGCCACGTCCGAATAAAGGGTAATGATAGGACGTCGCAGACCGATTCTCACTCGCCAGAGCCAAACGGAAGTGTCGAAACGCTACAGCCGGTGGTCGGTCAGCATAAATCAAATATTGATACGACAAATGCTGGGGCACGACCGAACGTGCCCGACGGCATCCCGGCCTTGACGTTGCAATCGAAAAGCTATTGATTAGATGCGAGCAATGAATAAGAACGGAAAAGAAGGCAGCGACTGTATTAGAACATTAAATTTGGAATGTTTCTAACCGAACTTCTTCAGCTGTCGCTCGAAGCAGTAAAAGGCAAATTGGATCGCGCGTGCAAAACGAGCAAATATCCTTCAGCGATTAGATGCATTGTACTTAGTTGCAACTTTGAACGTTCGTGAGATGCAACCATAAACCGCCATGTTATGCAAATTTGAAATATGCCGAATGATATCGATTTCAAAAGCTTCAATCGCATAAATAGCATCCTTACGATCAAAATATGTTAACAAAAATGTACTTTATGTAAATTAGAAACTCCTTCCTCGGTATTTCCGCTTGCTTAAAAATATTTCCACCACAACTCCTTCTACCGAACCGACGCGAGTTGTCCGCCCGTGAGTGACACGGATCGTATGAATTAAACATGATATAAACCATAACCATCGCGTACGTGCAAGTCCATCGGGAGCATAAAATCATACCGAGGTGCAAAGTGACGAAAAACATATCCACCAGGTCGTCCCAAAAGCAGGGCTTAAAAAACACAAACCCATCGAAATGCATCCAGTTCAGTAACGGCGAGAAGTTTGTCGATCGAGCTCAAGAATGCGACACTGAAGGCAGAAGAAGGTAGGGTAGCGGGATCGTCTGTCGATGAAACGCTGATCGCGAAGCGTGATAAAAATTTAACCATCCCAACCTTCGGGCGCGCAAAACCACCCGATGACAGCATCGATAATGAGCAAGGAGCTCCAGCCAACTGGAAGGAAACGGGAGCGATAAAAAAACAATCCGCAACTGTGCTGTGCAACCGGATCGCGACGATCACCAACTGGGCGTTTAACGATCCGACCAGCTGCCCAACCGATGGGGCCGAGGATGCGGTTGAGATTTTAAAGATCACCTTCGCATCCTAATCTATCGCCCATCGGGAAAGGGTTCGTCGCTTGGAAACAGATCTTTCGATTGACGATCGAATGATGCTCTCCGCAGAATGAGCCCTGATCGGGACCGAATAAAATGACACATTTCTTGGGCCGAGCGTGGAGGAAACGGGAAAAAACAAATGAAACAAAGCCTCAATCATATCGCGAGACGCCGTCACGAAGCGCAACAAAATACCGTCACATGGTGAAATATGTGGTGTGCGAATTGATTGATGGGATATAATTATGATGTCTTTCTTACGCCATCCCCATTCCCGATCGCCACCGTCTCCGTCCCTTCGACAGTTCCTTAGTTGGGAATGGCCATCGGTCGAGACGGAACGGAAACCGGGAAATATGTTTATGCTTTTTAATATTGTGCACATCGGCAGACGCCCGCGCTCCATTTTCCTCATCCTTCCTTTTGTTCGGTCCAATCGGAGAGGAGAGGAGCGCGGGACAAAAAAAAACCGTCCACGACCGAAACCGGTGTGTCCAGGGTCTCGGGAGCGAAATACCGCACGACCGCCTGATATGGCTTCATTACGGGACCCGTTGTTTGATCGGATCCGGGCCGGGCTGGAATGTGCGCGCCAGCCGCAGGTGCCTGTACTGCTTGGTCCTCGGGGTGGACGTGTGGCGACGAGCGGGGACACCGAACGCTATGCTCATTTAGGAAATAATTTTAAATACCAACAAAAAAAAACCAACCAACCAACAGGGCACCTCATCGTCCAAACCGGCGCTGAATGAATGGTATGCGCGAACGGAGTGGAACGGAAACATGGCGATGGACCGGTCAATCTGTCGCGGTTACGGTGTTTGACGGGCCATGCTCGGACTGCGCGGACGGTTTTCCAGTTGTGGGCCCGAGTTTGGCGCATTTGGTTTTTCTTTCAGCACTCACTGAAACACCATTTTATTTGGTGCGATTCCGGCGAATGGCCAAAAGCCTACCGAAAGCGGTCAGGCAATGGGTGCATGAATGAGCTTGGCCTGATTCGGGCCGCGCCGTTGCTGGGGCCGAGAAGTTGCGGACGCAAGTATGCCGAGAATGCACTTCGAAAGACTAAGCTGGCTGCACAAGCGTACAAGTGCCCTATATTGATTGTGACACCAAACATGCCATCGACATGCTGGCTCGAAGCTTCGCCGCTCAATTGATCATTTTTCAACTCAATTTATTTTTATCACATTGAGTAAATACGTCTGAACCGAACGTTTCGTATTCTTTTTCATATCTAAAGTAAAAACATAATCGAATTGCTTATCCTGTTCTGATGGGCTTAAGTTTGACTTGATTATTTTCTGGTTATTTTATCTGCAGGTTTTCTCATATTATCAATTTTTTCCACCCGAGAGGAGATTAAACAAAGTCGTTTTTTCTGTTTAATTTAACTAACGTGAAAAATAGGTGACTTACTGCTCAGAGACCTGTATTGATGTGATTGCTTGCAGATTGTCAATTTTTAATAAGTTTTTATTCGTTATATTTTATTTTAAAATCCTGAATGTAAAGTCATGTTTAATACGAATTACTATTACAATTTCCACGATTAAGACATACTTATGAATCACGCTTAAGCACATTCAAATTATGAAATTCAATTTAAATTTGTTATTCGCATCTTATCCTTATCAAAGTCATAAGTTTTCGGATTAATAACAGTATTTTAAAATTTTAGAATCTAATTCTCTTTATAATGCTTAGGTGTTCTTATCCATCACTCTCTCCTTTTTCCACCATTTCTTCTCCCTCCTTAACCCTCACTTCAGTTGCCTGCAAATTTAAAGCTGTCGGTTTCAGTTGTTTTAAATTTGTACTTTAGATCAGGACCATAAATGGAATAATTGTAATACCGTTCGGAGGGCGGCCAGAATCGTGTGATACGTTACGCAAAAGTAAAATCAAAGCAAGGAGGGGTAGGAAAAAAAGGTGCGCCCGCATCAACTAGCCCCGTAATGAGACGGCGGCCCGGTCGTGATGAGCCACCGAGCAGTCCGATTAATTATTATGGTCATTTCAAGTGCTCGTCTGCTGCTGCTGCATGGCTTCGATGCTAATGGCCGATGGCCGAGAGATGTGAGTGCTCCTCGTAAAGCGCCACGCCGTACGGTCAAAACAGCTCTGCTCCTCTGGCGGGGAAGGGAAGGAAGGAAAAAGCGGTTTCGAGACGGCGCCGCCATCGGGAGAGGAGCCAGAGACCGGGAACGCCGGTTGGCTGCGTATCGTTGAAAATGGCAAGAAATTAAAATTCATCTCATATAAAACTCTCCGTTTACAGAAGGGGGGCTTGCGTGGCAACTACGGCCCTACGGTTGAGCCTACCGGTTGGCTACCGTTCCCTGCGATGGCCCCCAGTCCTTGCCCTCCCCCGCTAGCCTACCCTCAGCAAACACCCAACCTTAGCTCGTAAAAACAAAACCACGGCATCTTTCCACCGTTCGCCATCTTCACGTGGTGTGTCGGCGAAAACGATCGCTCGCAGATCGCGGTGGCACATAAACCTGATCCTCGGAACGTGTGTTTATACGGTTGCCGTTAACGTTCGGGGAGCCGTTTGTCATTTTTCCGAAAGACACCCCAACGCGAACCCAGCGATGAGGATGAGACAAAAAAGCACGCGGGAGATCGTGTCCGGCGAAAGCAACTTTTACGCTTGCCATTATAAAATGCTGACGAATGGGTACACGCCCGTCCGAAAGTAACATCGCGCGCGAGAGTAGCGAAATTAAATAAAACAAACAAACGGAGGATTTTCATCGTCCCGGCGAGTTGCCCATTTTACGACGATCTTGCTACTCCGAATATCCACTTTGCATTGTGCTGCTCTCTTCTTCCTCCTGAGCTGCAGCGGTCCGTTTCTGATTGGCTGCAGGAAGGTTTCTCTAAGGGCGGTGGCTGGTTCGTGGGTCCTACACTCCCCTGCGAACCTTTTTTTTTACATCCAACTCCGAACCGAAACCCATTCCCGGCCACCATTGCCAAATTGGCGGAATTTAGCGGTTTAATTAGTCGCACAACCGGGCTCCTCGAAACCTGACGGAGCAATTAAAAACGCCCCAAACGATTTCCGCGCGCCGAAAAGGGACCAAAAACCCCGCAGGTTGGGACTATTAAAGGAAGTGATGGAAGGCTTCCAGCAGGACACGGCACGAATCAAACGCGCCCCGGGAATCTGCATACGCAGCGCCTCCTTCGGAAAGGGCATTCGGAAGGGAAAGGGGTCCCGAAGGAAGGACCCGAGAGAATTCAGAAGCCGAAACGTTTCGAAATCATCAACGATCGTAAAAACAGGGCCGGTTCATTCGTTTGGGGTGCGTCTGGAGGTGGAGAAACTGGACTGAAAGTGGATCGGGCAAGGAAAAGGGAAAAGGGCAAGTGGGAGGATGGTGGGCGGCATATATCTGGAACGGTGCCGACCCGTAATCGGATATCGGGGCCGAGGTCCCGATCGTAACCATCGCCTGATATCGTCTAATTGATTCAAGTCAATCAAAATACTTTTATGATCCAACTCACAGCGGCAAGAAATGTGTTTTCTTAAGGAAAGATAGGGACACAAAAAGAGAGGAAAAACAAGGAAAATCTTGTTCTATTTGATCCAATGCAAAGCGGCACCACTAAAAACCTTCAAATTGTACGCTTGAGGCTTGCTAGAGTTCGGCCAAACCTTAATGCCATTTTTCGGCTGAAACATTCTCCCTTCAGAACGACATTAGACTGCGAGCCAAGAATTTCGGTCTCTTTCCCGAGGGTTCACCGTCGGTCGCCTCCCTATGACCCTATGATTATCCTGCGCTTCCTTTCGTCGATTACACGCACAGAAGGGATGCACTATAATTTCTGCATCCACTGAACGGGGCGTGCGGATCTACGGTTTCTAAGCACCGGGCCATTCTAATGCACCGTCACCAGCGTTTCGGTGCATCGCTAATCAGAAATACGGTCCTCCGGTTCGCACCATCACCGTCGGGCGTTCGGAGCTGCGGGCGCTTCGAGGAATAGGACAGGACGACGTCGGTGCAGTAAAACAGTGGAGGCATCAATCTTTTCCCCGTACCGGAGCCTTTTTCCCAAGCATCGCAAACCGGCAGCAATCAATTATTTTGATTATATTTCGTCAAACGCATCATCGTCCGAGTGGAATGTTAGAGACCGACGTGGAGAGATCTCCCGAGAAACGAAAGCTGCATTAGATGCAGCTTAGAGCCAGTTGTACCTGCATCTGCAGGCATCTGCTGTCGGTCGTCTCCGATCACAAACCGTCCCCAAAGGAGACACACAAAGTGTTTGTGCAGGTTCTGGATCAAATACAAATTACAATCCGAGACCGAAGGGTTTGCGGTCGAAGTAAAGCGTAAAAGCGCGTATCTTTGATGCCCGGCAGCAAGGATCAAGCCACGCTATTTGTTCGATGAAAACGATCAATTATTTAGCGAGTAAATTGTTATCATTAGCGAGATGAGACCGCTTAATGAGGCGCTATTGCGAGTTCATTACGGCAGATAAAGACAGCTCTGCGCGGGGCAGAATCGGTGACATGGCGCAGTTTCGGAGGGTATTACGCGTGCCGTGGCTTGTTAAATTATTTTGCAATTTTTCTGATGTGAGGCTGTTCGTTATGGACGAATTTTGATTAAGATTGTTTTGAGGAGTTATTTTCAAATAATTGAAAACAAAATCTTATTCGGAGGAAGAAGTATTTAATTTAAAGAACGCTTGAAATAAGAAAATTTCAGACAAACTCCTCCGAACCGATTGACCTAACAACGATTTCGACAAATCAGGTGTATCCTGCTACAAAATAAAAGATTAATCTTCTTCGCGGCTGCCACCGGAAATGAGTCTTCCATAAAACTAAAAACCTGACATCCCCCATCGACGTTAAGGGCAAAAAAACCCAAGCTCTACCCTCTGAGCCCGCTCGAAGCCAAAATGAATCCACCCGGTAGCCCTCGGGGATACAACCTGCCGACTTTGCTCGATCCCCATTAAAACTGGCCGGTTACAACTTCACGAGAAGTGATTAAGGGTTGCCTTTGCCTTGCGTCCTCCCGTCCAGCGCGCGGTTTCTCGCTTTTCCTACGCCGGATTAACGATCTCTCTGTACGGGGCTGTCAACCTATGACCGTAGCAGTAGGGTCTTCCCACCTTCACCGTGCCATGACCGCGACCACGGAGGATGCGTAACGTTTGACGCATTTTCCCGGAAACTCCGAAGTTGCTCCGAAACGACACTCCCGGAGGAAAGGCCGGGCATGTCGTGGGTTGAGTGTGGCATGGCGACCGTAAACCCGAGTCTCAAATTCCACCCAAAAAGGGCATCGGGTAGAGATCGGCACCGGCCAGATGCTCCAACCCGCGGCGCACACCGTTCATCTTAATTAGGAAAATAAAATGGTAAAAACACCTGAAAACATCATTTTTCCAGCCAGGCTCCGAGAGGCTGAAGCCGGCCACAAAAAGTGTAACGGCGTACGGCCAAACCGTGAACCGTGTAGGAAGTTTCTCCATGCGTCGGACAAACCGTGGAACCGCCACGGAACAAACGGACCACGGTGGCAAATGAAGCAGTAAAACAGGTGCGTAGTTAGCGAAAACTTTACGCAGCATACGCCACAACAAAAAATTCAACAGGTCGAGAGTATAAAACATGCACTCCATCTGGAGCTAGTTTTTCATTCCGGCAAAAGGAACCCGAATTCCCAAACGAAGTAGTCGGCTGGACACCGCGGAGCGTAGCATAAATCATGGTACCAGCGTTTTAGAAACGTTACGACGCAGACGAAAGCTTCCTCGCTGGCAAACGGTTGCTTACTCCTACGGCGTCTACTATTTACGATCGATCCCTCGGACTTCTGGAGTTCGTTAGTACGCGTACGAGGGCCAATTAATTCACCGGCTTCCGAACGTCTGCTTCGGCAAGGGCTTTCAACACCGTTTCAAACCGATTCCAAGGTGAGAACACCAACCGACCAACGGGCCTAGAGAAGTGACAGCGTCCCGAAGTTCCGCGCGGGAAAAGTGTTCGAGAATGAATTAATTCCACTTCAATCACCGGTTCGGACATAAACTGACAAAACCCACCAGCAGCACCATATCATTTGACGAACGCACCGTTTCTTGGACCTTTTTTCGCCCTTTCTCATCGTCTCATTCACCAACAATAACGCGATCGCACTCATGGAGCAAGGAGCAAGAACTCCTTCAGAGTGGATCCTCCCAATAGGAGTAGGGAAGCGATCACGAAGAAGACACCGTCATTCGTCATTTTCTCGCTCGCCGGGGCGATTGCATAAATCTATCCTTCGAGTCAATTAATTGTCAACTCCACAGGAAGACGACGACCACGACGACGACGAGGCGTATCGAGGAGCACCTAGGGAGGGCGGAGTTGTACGCGTGAAAACTGACAACCAAAAGCTTCTTCTGGTGGAGCTGAAGAGAGAAGGACGAAAAAAAAGGGTCGATCTCCTGCTTCGCCACCGCGGGAAGATATCAAATCATTTGCACTGATCCTTGCGCTGGTCTTTGTGAGGGGGAAAGGAGTACTAGTGGCCCCCTGTGGGCCGGGGAAGGTGCGCAAAAAGGCAAAACGCATCGACAACTCGCGCGAAAACCGCGATGGGAAATAAAAACGCGATCCTTTCCAGTCAACGCGCACAGGCTTGATTTATATCGGGCGGTTCTATCGGCATGAATAATGTCGCTCCACTCTAGGGGCGCAACTGCACCAGGTCGGGTAGCGAACAGCGTGAAGCCCGGTCCGGGGGCTGGTTGGGAGCCAGGTCCAGGCGATCACGGTGCGCCATGGCAAAAAGTGCATCCAATTTAAAGTGATGGGAAATCACTCTCACACGACGCACTGTTGCACGATCGAGCGGGTTCGATCGATTGCACCGACTGTCACCGCAGTGACGATGGTTCCCGTTCCGGAGTTCCCAGCGGACATTGTTGGAACACAACGGACCAAATGGGATGAACAAAAATCAATGGATTTTAATGCTTATTTTCATAAAACAATTATCTTGCAAAGTAAGTAAGATGAGAATTTAATTAATTCATTTAACCATCTCTGTTTTCAAATTGAAACCTATAAATTTTATTGTTAACAGTTTTATGGGAGGTGTCCTCAATTTGATGGTTTATGAATGATATTTTGTCTAGAAGTTCAAAAAGCAATAAAAAAAAAAATCAAGCGGAAAAAAAATTTCACAGAACTTTTTTGTAAAAAAAGGTCTCAATCAAAAAAATGTCTCGTCTTGCATTCTGATATAAAAAAATATTTTCCCACTTATTTAGACATGTGCTCAAAAGCACAAGGTTTGTATCATTTTTATTTTCCAACATTTATATCAATCTAAAAATGTCCTAGAAACAAAACCTCATCATCCCACTGTGCGTCGGAAGCATCGTTGACGCACTCAAGACCGAAACGTATCACTATCCGTAGCACATACCGTCCAAACCAGCGACGGTCCAGACGGTGGCACGAAGGGAGCCGAGGAATTCGCAAACCATTGCGAATTCGTTCGGCGCATAAAATTCTTCAAATTATTACAACTTGTATTATGAGACAGATAAAAAATTAACTAATCTGTAAATATAATTTTTATATTTTATCCCGTTCCGCGTCGGTACGGAACGGCACGTACGCACACACACACACATGTAGCGATCGATCGAAACGAGTGGCAGAAAAGCGAAGTGACGAAAAGCGGAGAAAATCGGCGAGAACAACATCACACTCGATGTCTGCACCTCGCAGGGAAGGGGAAAGGCCATGGTGGCCCCTTGTGCTGATGGGATCGCTACCGATCTGCTCCTTGGCCTTCACTATCCCTCTCCCTTCCTTGCCCACACAGGAGTGCACACTGGCCAACTGGCCCAAACGGAGGGCACCGATTGAATCGACGGAATCTCGAGAAAAACCGGCAAACGCGATCGACTCGGATCGAGTTCGCTTCGCTTCTGCTTTTGCAAAGCGATCCCCGCGCGGATCGCAGATTCCACCAGTTTTTCATCCCGCCGGGCGATGCGCGTGCAAAAACCTCTAATTTATGCACCGAAGCACAGTAGCAGTGGGACTTTCGGATAAAAATGCTTTTAAAATCGTGCTCATCTCTTCGCCGTCGCGTCGGACTGCGACCAAAGTATTCTCTCAAAATCCGAACCAAAAGAAACAAAATTTGCACGAAAAAAAATATCGAACCGATCGCACGTTATTCCGAGGGCGCATAACATTAATATCTGCAGACTGTAAGTGTTGCAGTTTGGAAAGCGTTTCAAAAATCGATGCCGATTTTGCTACTGGTTTTTATTTCTCTCCCCATTCGAACTCGGAAAACCACAGCTCGTCCCGTCGACAGCATTGGGCATCTCAGTTTGATGGAATATGAATTGCATCGATGGATCGGGATCGACCATTCCCAGCCCAGAAACCAGAACGCGCCCCAGCCCGGTTTTCAACGGCTCTCGTCACGTCCGTACAATGTCTCCCGTATGGTGGAAGAATTTTCGGAATTAATTTGTATTGCTTCATTAAGTGATTTCGCCATACGATAAATAATGACTTATTTTTCCAGCCCAGGTGATAATTGCGTTTGATTCGTGCACTATCGCACGATCCGGGATGATTGATGAAACACCCAATAAAAATCAATATGCTACCGAAACACCGGCGGCGGAAGGGAAAAACATGTGTTCCTTTTTGTTGCTTCAGTTTTTACTTTTCTTTTGAGTTTTTATGTATTATTGAAGAGTTTTTCCTTCCTCAAAAATCCTCAGGCTTACGTTTTTTTTAAATTATCCACGTGAAATTCATTATACAATGGTAATTTAATTTTAGAACCCAAACATTTTCCCATTTCAAACCCAACGAACATGATCGTTAGCTTCATTCGTGTTGTCGCGTTCACTCTCAAATCACGTTTAAAACAAAATATTATCCTGAGAAAGGCTCTCGTTATAAGCAAGGATATAAATATAACCGTTTAGCTTTAATCTCCCTCCCCAGGGCTGAACTTATTCTAAATTGAAAATCCTCCAAGCACTCATCATGATTGGACTTTATAGCCGTCCCTCGGTGCATTTATAGTAAGGTCTAGGCACACACTGCTGGCCACCTTCTTTTTTTACTGCCCGGCGAGTGTATTATTTTTCAATTAGACCAGTAATTTCATCCAGAACGAAATACGATGGCTTTTTAATGCAACCGGTCTTCTGCCCTGCTTTAAAAAGCAAGTGCAGCGCAACCGTTTCGGACCAAACTCGTCGGGGCGCAAAGATGGAGAGACCGACGGGTTTATAGTAAAATTAAAAAGGCAACATACCGCCACCCGCACCCGCTCTCGTAAAGCCCGGCTCGGGTGATCATTTTCCAATAATACCTGCTAAATGCATTCCGCAAACCGATACGCATCATTTGGTGCGCCGTCGCGATCACGCGCGTTGCATTCGCACCACCGAGCCGTTTGAGTACCGTTGCAAAAGTTGCAACCGAAACGGTGCAACCGCTGCAACCTGTTGCCGATGAGGAGCTTGGCGAGCGCGCGAGCTCGCGCAGGTTGATTTGGCTGAAGGTCGAAAATTATCCGCCATTCGCGCGGCCCGGTAGCCAGGGCCCGGTGTACTCTACCGGCTCATCGGCGTAAGTAATATTCGTGAGGCAACGTCACCTTCAACTAAGACGCTGGCCATCGCGGAGGTCGCGCGCGGTCTTAATCGGGACTTAATCTAAGAAAATTATGGCCGTAATCTAATGATCGTTTCCACTTACCGGTATGGGGCATTTCGTCGATGCCTGGCGGCGCGTTGATTGCCGTCTTGAAATCAGATAGTTTGCCTGCAACTGCGATCGCTCCTTTCGGCCGGCAGCTCTCCAGCAACCTGCAACGGAAAGCGGAGAAAATTCGATTTTTATGTAACGACTGCAACTTCGGCGGCCCGCAGATCGAACTGGATTAATTTACGCTAAAGCCTACGCGTTATGGTTTCGAGCGTCTTGACCTCTGCTGCCAAGGAAAGAAAGTCGCCCGACAGTCTGCACGTCAGCTCAGCCGGTTTCTCTTCATCCTCTTTCTACACTCTAACCGGTGAATCAACAACCGAACGATAGAACAACATACGACACAAACGACCATTCAACATTGAAACCGTGTTAAGGACCTTCAGCGTAAAAACGCGAAGAGAACAACCCGAAATACAGAAAAAAAACATAACACAACCGAATTAAAGCCTACACACACGTCACCCGTCAGACGAAAACACCACATCAACAGCTCCACTCACCGCTGAACGAGAGCGGGAGGTGGTGTACCTGGATTTATACTGTGAAAATATTGTAATTTCGTTAATTAACGCCTTTTAAGGGGAATAAATTAGCATAACGCACCGACTGTTGGCACCCGGCGCTCAAAGTGCACCTTCGAAGGTGACGGGCCTGTGAACAGGAGTGGGAGCGAAGGTGAGGTATTAATGTCCTAGTCCTAGAAAGTTCGTGCCTGACAGAGTCGTAAAACTGCCGAAACGAAATTAACTCCTGCAGGATAAAAATAAAAAGCCGTTCCAGTGTGATGGCGTTTCCATGCAGGATCTGCAGGATAAAAATAAAAAGCCGTTCCAGTGTGATGGCGTTTCCATGCAGGATGTGATAAGGTTGCAAAGGGAGGAATAACTTAATGAAGAGAAAGCATATCTTGGCAATGTTTTTGAGCTTTTCATGTAAATAGATGTAACAACTATAAAGGTGTAAGGAGGTGAAATGTTCATTAAGTCATTTCAAAGAGTATGGCTTTGGCTTTTTTGAAATTAATCTTGAAAATAATTTCATTTGCAACAGAAATTTTCAAAGATCATAGGCAAAACAACATTTACTTAACCATCAGAAATACATAACCATCCTATTTTCATTGCAAAAACTGATTCCTGTATCAATTTTTAAGTCATATTGTAAAAAAAAGTTAAAGTAGTTAGAGCTAATTAAAATGTGACTCAAGCGTACTTTACGGTCATTTCATATGGTCAATGGAAAATAAAATATGATTGATGAGATATGCGTGCAATGAATTACCATATTTTATAATTGACAAGCCAGGACATTTATTTTGCCAATATAAGCTCGGAAATTATATCAAACTTTCATCGTCAGTTGGAAATTAGTCACTTTCTGTTTTAAAAGAATATGATTCGGATAGCGTAGAAAAGAAAATCATTTCCTTCATTAAATCCCCGTCATAAGAAACAGATGTCTTTAAAACAAATTTGTGACTAAGATTCTACCAGATTGACATATTATACGAAATACTTCTTCAAAACTCACCGCTGGGAGTATAATTGTAGTGTCTATAAATTAATAAACGACCGCAGAGGCGGAATTTCTCTCGGCAGGATAGCAATTACATCGCCCTTCGCTCTGCTTTGGCCCTCTCTCTCCCTGTCGTCACCTCATCGTTACGACCATTAGCCATCAGCAAATCGGTGGAACACAAACAACCGTCTCACTTTCGAGTGGCGCCAATTCGGTTCTGCGCCAGTCCTTGCCCAGTTTGGCGAGTAATTTTATCGTCACGTCATGCAGCGCCGTTCCAGTTGGACGTCGCCCTCGGCTGAGAGGCGTTTCAACACGCTCCACGGTATCCAACACCCGGCCGGAACACTACCGGTGGGCTTACACACTTTAGTAGCTCATTAATACAATCGCCATTTTCCGCAACGCCTACTATAGTGTGCTTTAGTGTTTGGCGTGCGTGAAAGGACCTCCAATGCCGACCGAACTAGCATTTCGCGGAAAATATAAACAAATTCGCGCTTTATCGCAAATTGGGCACGCTTTCACGCGTCTCGGCGGTGTTTAATTAGAAGGGGTGAGAAAGGTGCCTCCCACTCCTGACCCGGCTTGACCTGCAGCGGGTCTACAACTCTATCGCTCGCGAACTCTGGAAAACTTTCTCGACGATTGCTCCTTTATGGGGTCATTTGAATACTAAAACCTCTACGCGAGTGCTCCGAGGCGTACGCATTTGTGCGAATTAAACAAACTGATTATACGAAAAAGACATAAAACCTTTAACCGAAAACGACACCCGCAGGAAAAATGCGCGACCGTGCCGCACCGATAAACACGGCCCCGGGGAAACTTTACGCTGCGGCACCGAATCGGTGATGGGTCCTGCCAGAAGCAGGTGAGAAAAGACGGTGAACCGTGTTTGTTTTTTTTCGGGTGGTTTTTTTTATGATTGATTTTGCCTAATTAATCATACCCGCAGGATTCGGCCACGGGGATCGGCCACACCGAAACGCACACGGTCGGATTTTAGTGTGTTTACAAACACCCTCGGATTTAAGCCAGTCCGAATCGAGTGATAGGTTTATGCAAATCGCGCAAGGTTCAGGATACCAAGCAGGGGTTGTTTGAGGGTCCCGAGCGCTCTCCGACGCAGCCTGATGTCCTGCGCCACACGTTTCTCCACTCCTTACCCCTTCGAGGGTATCGTCGTGGCCCTCGTCAAGGATATGGTTGTTGAACTTTGTCTCTTCATTAATATTTATCATCTCGAGCGCGGTGAAAGCGCGGCGACTTAAGTGTGTCGTTCCGGAAAGGGCCTTCCGAAATCTTTCTCGGTACAATAGTCCACCTTCGAAGGGGCGAGCTGGTTGTTGATTAAGCCATGCTAGCGTATCCGTTTTGCGTGTAGACAATGCGAGCAGCCGGTGGAACGGGCGAGGATAAGCATGTAGCATGATTAGCGACAATGCTCCCCTCGAAACCGCGGCGTAAACCTTTTTACGGCTCAAATCTGAATTTCAGGGAGCCCATTTTCCGAGGACTAGGACGAGAAATTCTATTTTCCCCTTTTCTTTACTGTTGGAACCTTTTTTATAGTATGAAAGTTGACCTTAAAGAATATGAACCAAATAACGAGAATAGCACCGTAAAATATTTTAAATGAAAACATAAATCCGTCGTTTTGTTTGACTCTTGAATATAATGATTTGTTCTTGGTACGGTTAAAAAAAACCAAAACCTCTCTTCTTGGTTTGAAATTTGTTTCTCTTGGTGGTTCTGTCTTTTACCAAAACCCTAAACCATAATGTTCCTTTTCTATTGGGTAAAAGAAATTCACCTTACTTGTGCCTTCCTTAATTTTAAATTAATTTTAAATTAATTTTTAAAAAGCACGTTTTAAAATCCATAAGAAATCAGAGACAGGAGTTACTTTCCAAAAAATGAAAAACGGTTAATGAGATTGCAATGAAATTAGATAGCGTATTGCTTTGAGTAACTGTGGGAAACCTCCACGGTAGCTGACCGCACAAGTAATGGTTGCGATTTGCGCATCAAATAACATGTCACCGGATCAGCCTATCGCCAATAAGTTGCTCACGTTCGATCGCTTACCGAGCCACCGGGGGCCCGAAAGCCAGCGCAGCGCGAGAAACGCACCACCAATAAGCATTCAACCACACCACGGCGAAACTGTCGATAAAACCGTTTCCAGTCGTTCATTCGCGAAACTTAACAACCAAACAGTGGCATCCGTTTAATTTGGTGATTATTCTCTTTTGCTTTCCTTTTACGCGGCCCCGAGGACCTTTCTCTTCCCTGCCGTGGGGAAGCCCTCGTTTGCTGGGTGGCCTTCGAAAAGGCGAAAAGGCGTCGTTTGGGGGGGGGGGGGGGGGGGGACAAGTGCAGCCTGAAAGCTTGGTGAGATTTCTACGGAAAATCATAAAATCCACTAAAACTACCAAAGCGCCCAGCGCGGCTAACGGTAACGCTAAGCCTTACCGCGCAAGTGGTTTTTTGTTTAATTTGCAACTTTTATTGGCAATCCCTCTCCGCGCAAGGCCCCGGTTCATGTCCTTGCAGACACTGTCCCTTCATTTCGCTTTATCAGCCTTAGGCGATCGTGTGGCCTGGCCAAAAACGCTATCCCTTAACAGAAAGAAAGCCATCAAAACACCGGCGAGCAGTGGTTTACAATCCATTCAAGGCACCATTGAGCGATGCCGCGGCTGTACGTAGCTGGTAGGCCATATCCAAATTAAGCGTTAATTAAAAATTAACATTGGAAGGAATGGAGAAATATGACGCTTGAAGGTGTGCCAGGACTATTTGGAGAGAACAAACAAAACTTAGAGTAATGAAAAGAAACGAATCCTCAAATTGTCTTTCAAAACGTTACTTGATTTAATATTAAAGCTTTAATTCAATACTAACATAAACTGTTTCCAATCACAAAATCAAGGATTAGTTGCTATTCGTAACAAGCATGATGTTGTGTTTCTCCAAGTAACATCCTTTTTAAAGCAGACATAGACGTCACTGAGGTGATAAATAGATTACTTGTAGCACTAAAACAGATAAGGAAGGATGCAGCTAGGTACAAACAAAGAATCAAGTCATCCTTCACCCATAAACCATAACATCGATCGGCTTGTATTTAACCCTGGCCATCAATTTCTGCAAAAACAGTCCCGGAATGTACTGCGATCCATGCACGTAAACGTTTGATTGCTGATCAAGTCATTCGGACAAAACACACCGGGCAAGGAATGTGAGGCACAGAAACAAGACCAAAAATCACTGTTCCAACATCCTTCCACCCTGTGTCGAAGGGTTTGTGCAATGCAGATAAATTCTTAATCAAACCAAAACCGACAACCGATTGCAAGACACTCGCTCGGTCGGCTCGGACGACTACCGATGTCCACTCGGTGTCCCGGCCCGTGGTCCAACCGGCACAGAGACCCAACATTAATTTTATGAATGAAAATAAACTGGGAACAAGGCAACGCCAGGCAAGGAGACGAAAAAACAATTAAACCACTCTACACCCAAAAGGGTCGCGATGGTACCGATCTTCCCGCGCGAAGTCCCCGGAGTGGAGATGGGAAGTCCGGTGGGTGCCCGTCGACCGGAGAGGATGCTGACGCGACAACATCAGAAAATGGAGATTCCAGTATAAAATGATATAAATGCGTAAGAAATCGTAAATGTTTATCTGTTTTCCGATTCCGGCTCGGGACCTCGAATAGCGTCGGTTGCGCGAGCCTTTCGGAGGAGCCGGAGAAGGAGTCGGACTTTGGCTTCTTCCTGCCAGCGTCGACCTCTGACGGACGGACGGAATGATGGAATGGAGCAAGCGAGCGAACTAGGGTTTAGACAGAGATGATCAGATGGAAGCGAAACAGAACAGATAGGAATAAAAAGAACCTCGAGTCCACTACGAGACCCAGTGTTGAGGTCCGAAAAACTCCTCGACCTAATCACGACGCCTGACACTTGCTGGTTGACCGGCAGCATGTTTCGAAGGTGTTCAAAGAAGGCCACAACAAAGAGATCGGACTACGTTTTCCGATCAGCATGTTCCGTCAATGTTTCGTCGGCATGCATGGTTTTTGGAGGCTCAGAGGTGGTGAGAAGGGGAGAAGAGTTCGGCCAGTTGACCGACTCGGCGGAGAGAAGAAGGAAGCAACTAACCACCACCGGACCCCATGGCCCGGCCAGGAACTGGAAAGATGTTTATATACCTGTCTTGTTATTCGGTTTAATTATCTTTTAATGATATTAAAATAAAAACATAAATTAAATTATTATAAGCACGCCTAATGGGCTGTCAGGAATGGAGCTGGAAGCATGAAAAAAGGATTGCCCAACGCTGTCCCCTGCTTTATATGTCCCCTCGGTGTTCTACCCAGATGATTGTGATTGTTGGATGGTTTTAGGTTTTTTTCTTTTCTTTGCATTTTCATTTCTTTGCTTTGACGTTTTGGATTTGATTCGTCGTGTTTTGAAGAGAATTGAGCAAGGAGAAGAACGAGCGTCCTCTGATGGAAGTTCTTAGTAGAAATAAAAATTCAAACCATGAAGCAAACGCACAGAAGCATGGAGCGATTCTAATTTCATTTTTTCAATGTTTTTCTCATTCGTCAGTTTTAGGTGGTGTTTATAAACTTCTGTAAATTGAGTAAATATTTTATGTTTTATCCATTACAGTGCAGAATTTTCTCTTATAAGTTCACTTCGTTCTTTTTTAAGATCCATTATTTTTTTAAATGTAAATATGTGTCGTTTGTTTTAAATAATTTTTGAAGAAATATTCGTTTTATCAAACAGAATAAATCGTTGGATTTTTAACCATTTCAAAACACTACTTAAAATATTGTGTAGGCTATTTTCCTTAGCATCCTTATGGTAATGAAGGCACTTCAACTCGCATGGAGCTTTTATAATCGTAAACACGAAGCCACACAGCACACGGCGGGTGACACGGCTCGAAAAGGAAATTCCCACCCCTCCGGACCCCTCCCAAGGCTCCCCTTGGACCCCGGTGTAACCCATCGTGACCCAGCGCACCACCGGACGGTGGCCCACGGATCCGTTTTAATCAATTACACCGTTTCAATCTAATTGCCACGATCTGGTTGCCCAACGCGAACGCACCGTCCACCAGCGTGCTCGACGAGTGGCGTCGATTGACAGGATCACTTCTCACGCGACACCCGCGATGGACTTTGCCTGATAAACCGCCCAATCGCGGACCTCCCCACGATCCGCTCGTCGGTGGCCTAATGGCGGTTCTGTTGCACCGTTGCACCGTGGCGATACGCAGTGGACAATGTCCCACCGAAGGGGTATCTCTGCCGGTTTAAATAAGGACCTAAGTCCTCCTCGCCTCGCGGACGTGAAAGGCCGATGGAAATCGCGCTGTGGGAACTCGCCCGTCTCGGCCCATCTCGGTTCGACACGCCAAGCCGCCGGCGGCTACGATGGACGTCATAAGCCGGCCCCGACGCGAAACCGGCGAAAAAAGCTGCCCTCACCATACGCACCTTTTGCCGATGGCGCGTCCGCAGCGCTTTATAAATATTAATGTATTCAAAGAGTGATTTGTAATAAACACTTGTTTTGCGTTTCGTTGTGCCCTCTCAGCTGGAAGGCGGTGCGTGGAGCGGGTGGAAAAGGGTTGTTATTTACCGGTCAACCTTCGCACTTCGCACGGGGGAAACTCTCGAAAATCACACTCGACCCTCGACGTTCTGCTTGAGATAAACCTGGCCTCCAAACGACGGTGATGCACTCTTCGACGAGCGACTTTCGGTCCCAATTTGTTCCCAACTGCTCCACGCGTATTCGACGGTCGTTTCGGATGCCATCGGATTGCGCCACCATCGGATCGGCTCATTACGGCCCGAAAAGGAAGAGCGATTCCCGTTGGTACGCCTACGCACACGCGGTGTTTAATTAATCGCCCCACAACCGTAGCCATCGTTAATTTTGCACTGTCAGCAGAGGATCGCGATGCAGCGATAAGCTAAAATCCGAGGAAGGCTTCCGAGCGTCGAGCGCTGCATCGGCGGATCGTAAAACGGTGAAACGAGCCGAATGGAGTTGTACCTTGATTGCTTTATAGGTGAAAGATGCCCAAACAGGTAACGAAAAGTGCAGTAGAAGGCTCATCTGTGCAAGGTTGAAAGGAAGTGTTTGTTTGGCTCAAATTACAGTACATTAAACACGAAAACTTGCAAACAAATGCATGCAAAAATAAACAAAAATTGGGAAGGTGCTAGTTAACAAAAAACATTTGAAAGAAATCAAATTAAAACTAAAGTTAATCGGGTCAATCGACATTCCGAATTTTAAAGTACCACTTTCAAGCTGAACCTAAAATTGGTTAGTAATTTCAAAAACAGGTTTTTAAACCACATTTTCGTTTTACAGATATTAATAAATTTCACAGTTAAAAAAATAACTCAGAATGCTATTTTAACACGTTGACTGCCATGGCTATCATTTTTGATAGCCAGCTGTCATTAGTTCTAAAAAGTATTTGCCTCATAACTAAATGAAAATGCTACATAAAAAATAGGGAAATATTTACAACTAATTCTTTTGTTGGCTTAGTCTTTGATGAGTCTACGAAAACCGTCGGTTTAATAAATTGTATGAACAAATTCAATCAAAAAAAGACTGTTCTAAAAAGCGTGCTAAAAAGCCTTGGCAGTTAACGTGTTAAGCAACATAAGAAGAAATTGAACACTTTAAAAACTAAAAAAAATTGGTACATCGCACTGTAGGGAAGATATAAAAGACACGAGCTTGAATTTCAAGTTATTTTGTAGAAAAACGAAAAAGGAAAAAAATCAAACAAAAAGGAAAACAAAAAATAAAAAGAATTTAGATCAACAATAAGCGATAAATAAATAAAATCAATTACAATACAATCCATTCCTAGAAAAATAACCGTAAAGAAAAGAAAAACCATAACACGCACCGTTGCTAACGATATCAGTGGAAAACAGCTTCACAATCCAATGAAAACCATTTTCAAAACAGAAGAATAAAATCCGGATTCTAATTGCTGGCGTTTACCGCTGTACAGCCTCATTTTCCAAGTTCCAGTACCTTCCTTGCACCTTACACGATTCCCATACCTAAGAATCTCCCGCTGACTCCCCTTCCCTCCCCTCATTCAATCCATCCATCAGTACCAGCATCCATTATCCGGGCCGTCGATCGGGCAGTATAATTTAATGGTATCCTGTTTTACAGCACCAGAGCCCAGAGACGCTCTGGTTTTTTGGGGCCCTTCTCGGTTCGGCGTGTTTCGAAGCGCCATTCCGGGATGGTTTCACGTAAACTATCCACATTACAGCCGTGAGCTGAGATTGTTTTCTTTTTGCCGGCCGGCTTTACCGGAATTCTGGCGGTTTACCCGCGCAACCCGCGCACCCGTTCCGGAGCGTTTGGACCGAGCGGCAGTCACGCTTATCTGATTTCATCACATTCAATTCATTAGCCCGTTTATCCGTGGGCTCCGATCGCATCATCGTATCACGGTTTCCCGTCGTTTGCCATCGCGCAACCTGTCCCGAATCGAAGTGATAGAAGTGATTTCGTTGAGCAAGATTTTACCGATACCGAGTGAGAACCCCGGTAGAGTTCGGCTCGGTGGTCGTCCTCCTCAATGAAAGCACCAATGGACAGCTTGAAGTGCACCCATTGACCGGCTCCTGCGTGTCCGAGTTGCCGTTCGCAATTTACACGATCACCACGCGGCCCAAAGCCTTCGATCCGGTCCCGGTGGAGACGGTTTCCCAGCGCGAAACCGGCGGGAGATGGGCGAAAATTTGTCTCCAAACTTTATAATGACCACCACGGCAGTAAATGAGCCCCGGGATTCCGGGGGCCGGCCGGTGACAGGACGGACCCACCCGGGTGGACGAAGCTTTGCTGCCCGCAGGGGTCTCCTACTCCGCGGACGGTTAGTTTACGATAATATCTCGGAGTGTGTAACGGCAGCCCCGAGATCGGGGCACTTGTTTTGCACGCCTCCTCCTGCGCGATCGCGATCCCGAGAGGCCTCGAGGGAAAATATGACACGTCAAGACTCCGAGCCAGAGGGGTTTGGCTGTTCTTTTTTCACATGTCTCGGTTGATCCATCCGCTGATTATGCAGAATCGGTGCGCACTCGGCCACAGACTTTGACGGGGGCCTAATTGACGTTTTCCTTCGGTTTGGCATGAAGCTTTCGACTTTGCCAAAAGTTCTTTCCCTCCTCTGGCGGGTCGATGCGGCCGAACGGCAACCCGTTCCCCCCACCCAGAGGGTCAGGTCAATCCAGAAGCACCAGAAAACCGACCGAAGCGCATTCGTTAGTATTTCGTTAATTTGACGAAAGACAGATTTCTGGCCGATAAGATGGCCGGTTGCGCCGGAGGAGGGCGACATGCTACCGGACGATGTTTCCTCCTTCGTGAGGCAACCTGTGACCACGGCACCCCGGCCCTCCTAGCTTCTGCCTCCCCTTGACTACCTTAATTGATATAAATTTCCAGTGAAGTCATAATCTTTTACGGACTGACATGTTGTTTCCTCAAATCAATAAATTTGGAGGCGCATAAAAATTTATCTAAATTTTATTGGCGCCCCTCTTGGACGCATGGGAGCTCGGCTCCTAGTCGGTTCATCTCTATCCCTCTCTTCGCTGTTCCTTCTCCCTCCCTTGCTTGTAGCTATCAACCCGGCGACAATGTTTCGAACAAGAATTAACAACGATAAGCCAACCCGAACGCTGGTCCATGGCATTTGCTCCAAGACGTCCTTCGGGTGGCGGGTGACTTTGTTCGGACGGGTACAATCAAAGTAGAAGCCCCCCCCCCGAGAACCACCGGTGGCAGTCAACCCGGCTCATTAATAGATAATAACTATTTGTTGGGAATTTACATAGGCACATTTTTCATCGGAAGCGTTCCGGCGCACTCGGGGGGCAGCGGCATCGTGGCGATCTGTCGATCATGCCTAGCTTCTGCCTGGTCCGGTTTGGTGGGGGAAGATTATTTCCGATATCTCCGTAGGAGCATCACGAGATGACGGTACCGACCTTGCCGGGTTTTTCCTTCCCGGTCGCTTGACGGGACGGAACACACAGGGCGCAAGGTGCTACCGGTCGTTTGTCTAGCTAAGAAATGGGATTTGAACACTGGGCGACCGGTGGACTCGACTGCCGAATCTCGAATACCCCATCGCCGACGTGTGAAGATCGTTAGGCGAAAATTGATAGGCGAAGCAAATGAAAATCAGGCGCGGTCATCTAAACGAGCTTCCGCTACCGGATCGCCGGGTGGGCTCTGGTGAATCATAGCTCCACGGGAAATATTAGATGTTTTTAGAGAGAAAACACAATACCAATTATTTGTGGGTACGAGACCAAAATAAACATTGTTTAACACGTTGACTGCCAAGACTTTTTAACACACTTTTTAGTACAATCTTTTTTAATTTAATTTGGTTATAACATTAATTTAGTCGAGCGTTTTTTGAGACTAAGCAAGGACTTACCTCCTCAAAGAATAGGGGCAAAACCTTTTAAGAACTAATGACAGCAGGCTATCAAAAATGATAGCCATGGCAGTCAACGTGTTAAGTAATTGACTCGGTCGATTTCATTGGAGAAATTGATAATGATCCCAAACTGCTTATAGACTGTTAAGCGGACATTAAGAGCCACCAACTGCAGGAATTCATAAATATTGAATATTGGATCGATTCAAGTTATGTAGGAATTTTCACAGCAAAAAAAAACAGACACAAAGCCAATAAAATCTCTTACGGTCACCATTCTTGAAGCATTGGAAACATCCATTTGATTACCGGGTGAAGCATTTCGGTTACGCACCCTCGAAATGTTTGAAATTCCGGGCAATCACAGGTGCACTAAAAGGTGTTCCATAATACTCTTATCTTGGCAGGCAAATAAGAAGTATTAGGTTGGATTTAATTCTATTACTATTCTATTCTCTATAGAAATATTTCAAAGTTTGTATGTTTGCAACACGCTTAGTTGGATATGCTTATATTAAAAACTCAAAACAAGAATAAGTTTCTGAATGTACCAAAAGTGCGCTTCGTTTTACTTGAACATTTTTTATCTTATTTGGTCATTATTTTTTTAAGCTATTTAAATCATTTTTGATAGAAGAAACATAGGTTGAACCAGACCAAAAACGGTTCGTATCAATCGTTATTAAAAACCTATAATCATTCACTATTTTATTGTATGTGAAATGGATCAAATCACAAACATATCCAAGCCGTTACTTGTAACCAAGAACATATTCCCAAACTAAGTAATATTCCTGATTAATTTTGTCTTCTTTAATTTCCACTTCTGTTCCTCAAGTTATCGTCACATCAATTTGTTCTCCTGCCCATAATCATCCCGCATGATTTTCCAAACTCACATTTGCCATACATTAAAAACTCGATCATCTCTAAATCGATCGACCACCTCCCAGAAAGCGTCCCCAAGTGTAACATCAGCAAACGTCGAACGACGAGAAGGAAACCGACGGACCAGATAATGTCCCCCGGATGCTAATGAGCAAACTAATTGGTGACGCGAACGGTACGGGTTTCGCCGAAGCTCCGAACCGGGAGTCCAATTTTCTACACAGTTTACGATCTTCCTGCGTGCGTGTCGAAGCGAGTGGGACACGCACCAGACGCGCAGACGATTGCCCCTCGTGGCGGTTCGGTTTCTTCCCTGGGGGCGCCTCGCAAAACATCCTCCCCGAACTGAAGCCGTGAACGTGAGCGCGAAAAAGATAAAGCCGGTCAAGGACGAACCCTTCCGTCGGGGACGATTTTCCGGAGCATAATTCGGGCGTGCAGTTGTTTGTTTCCTTTCACCGCGCACAGGACACTCCAACCAGCACAAAGTGGCGCGCCCAGAACCAACGCCAACGGCGCTTGATGATTTTGGCGCACGAGATGAAAAGTTTGCCAAGCGCTGATTTTCTAGCGTGTTTTTGTTTTTTTTTGTTTTGCTCTCTTGTTTTTAAACGCGCCTTTCGGTCGTTTCGGTTCGTGCCATCCCGACGAACCGAAAGGCGCATGCAAAACTTCTAAACCGACGGATTAGCATAATACAAGTGTAGTTTACACGTACGTAATTATGCAAATTTTTCCTTTTGGCTACAGAAACCTTTCGGTGAAGCTTAAGGTTGTTGTCGTTCGGCCGAACTCGGTGGATGAAGCTGCGGCCGGGTTTTGTAATGCGACGGTTTCGGTAATTTTATTTTGCTATCCTTTTTTTTCGGCTGGTTGTGTGTACGAGCCCCCGAAAAGAGCAACTTTTCCAGCGCGAACTAAACCACCGTAATAATGGGGCAGCTTTTAACTCGCCGGAAAAACCGTCCCGTGTCGGCACTTTTCCCATCGCCGACACAACGGTGTTCAAGTAACAGGATAACAACACCAATCCGAACGCGTTAGAATAAGGGAATCAAAAAAAAAGAACCTGAACGCTTCTAAAGTACCTTCTCGCTAGCCCCAAATGTTCAGTTCCACTCAAGTGGTCCAAAAGTGTTAAAATCACGATTGCTAGATTCGATAAAGCCCTCGCTCCATTCGCGTGCCCTCTCCGTGGCTTCAAATATTCACGGTCTCCGCCGTGGCGTGGCCAGAACCACAAGCAGGTGCTCCTGCTCACCTCGTAATGGAAAAATCACGTGGAAAACCCCGCTCCTGGAACACGAATCGGATCATTTAAAGGACAAGGCAGGAAGAGCCTTTACAAAGTGTGAGCGCCTCGCAAAGACATTTAAATGTAACGGCCGATTTGCACGCTACCTGAAGATATTATCGCCCTCGCCGTATTCCTTTCCCACCTCCATTGTGATGTTTGATTTCTTCTCCCCGGCTTTCGAGCTTTGCCGCGAGTGTAAAAGCATGCATGCACAATTCCCCGGGCGGCTCAAGGGCTAAGGAGTAGGTGTGACATTCGAGACGATGAATGGTTTCAACTTCACAGCAAACAACGGCCCGCGTCAAACAAAGTGTCAAACAAAACGTGAAACGTCCAGAAACGGTGCCGGCAGTAAAATTATTTTAATTAAGATAATTTCATATTTTATTCATCGCGTTCGGTTGCATATTTTAACCCGGCTTGACCTGCGCTCCCCTCCCACCCAGTGGTTCGCAATTGCTGGGGGTCGATTTGGCCGAAATGGAACGGTATTAATAGTCGTAACGCGCGCTTGAAAGTTTTTCTAACTCAAGCCCACCCTCATACGAATTCCGGCTGAGGGCAACGAGATGGTATAGTGTGTTCATGATGGTGATGATGTATTTCCTCCCACCAAAAAACATGCCGTCCTGGAACGGCGCCAACGCATGAAGCGTTATCGGTTTCGATCAGCGATTGAGATAGCGGGCTTTTTGGCAGCCAAATGTTCGCACCTTCGACCGAAGATTGTCACGTGAGGGGATGTTTCCGGTAGCCAGTGGGATGGAGGATGAGGAACCGGAATAGTGGGAGATGGTGCTCAGGTTAATCACTTTCAGGGGGCGTTTCACTTTACTCACTAATTAGAACATGAGCACGATAATAACGAGCTCAAAACCAAGTGTATTGAGGTGATAATGACGGCAAGTATCACATTTCGATAGTAGGAGTTTAATTACGAAATGTTTGTGAGAAGTTTTGTAGGGAGTATTTCAACGAAAGTGTTCTTATATCATCACAGATATTTTGCTTCAAAATATATCAATTGCTGATTTTGTAGCCCAGCAACATGTGAAGATAGAATCAATTCATGCGAATATGCAAATCGTCTTGGTAAAGTTGGAACACTTGGTGCAAGAAAATCTTATACATTCTATTCTTTTCCCTTTTGTTTGAAACAATTTCTTTGTATTTGGTAACAATAATTTAAACGATTAGTTTTCACTGTACAATTAATTTCAAGAAGATTTCAAACATTATAACCTAGCATCTTATTGAAGACTTGATGAACCGATGATAAAATTCTTTAAGAGGCATGGTAAATTATTCAATGATTGCAGGCGATGTCAATTTTACAAATGCATGTAGCAGATGCATGGATAATCTGATAACCAAAATACCAGAACCGGTGTAAAATATTTCATCCTTTTTTGTGCATTCCATCGATTTGTTTACTAAGCGGATCGTTTGCATATCCATCATGTTTGAAATATGATGGAGGGTTTAATTATTAATTCTCAACAAAATTTCAATTCTCGTAATATTGAGTTCTTAAAAAAAAGGTTTCGCCGTAAGGACCTTCTGAATATTTATTTAAAATGATAGGCAAATGAAGATAGCAGGGCTTATCAATCCCAACTGGAAAAAACAACCTCAGAGCTTGAAGCGCTACATCAACTAATATTGCGAATAATTAAAAACCATCAACTAGTTCATTAGGACCACTTATCGTTCATTTTTCCCTTTTAATTTTATATGTTATTTCTTCACTTTGAACCAAGTAATTTCATTATAGACATAAACCGAAACAAGTGGAATTATTTGATGTTATCATCATCAATATATCAATATAACACTTTTGAATATTTCACATTTGTTTCAAGTACATAAAGTTGGGCTATGCCATTAAACAGAATTCCGTCATACCTTGCTGAACCTGTCGATGGTGTTTTGGTTGCTGGTACTCGAACAATTTAAACTGCTCTTAACATGTTTTATCAATTTTCAGAGCAACAGTGTTTACTATTTTCACACGTTCTTCCGCCACAGTCAACAACACAATTCCATGCGTTCCGTTTACCATCCACATGTACACAAATTGATTTCAATAGATCATTGACGCATCAAACATCTGCACTACACAAACCACTTTCGCACCGCGCTTTGCGGATTCAGTAAAGATATTTTCAAACGAGACTCCTTCGAGAGAAACACAAGTCAGACCCAACATAAACATCCGCCACGTAAACGTTTCGCAACGCATCGGCAAAAAACAACACGCTTCCAAGCGACGGACGATCGTCGTATCACGGCCACTCGCTACAGCACTCCATGCGCTACTGGCAGCCCACAACTGGCCACGCAAGTTCTCGGCGTGTCCTCGCAGCTTCTGTCACGCGCCCGCTTGTCAGAGGCGCCTGGAACTGAAACGCACCCGACCCGTGCGAGCGAGACCTCGCTATGCTCGAAGCTGGAAGCATATAACATACCGCGAGGGGTTGGTACCAACAACATAAGGACCCAACATGAAGCGTTCGTGGAACGAAGGGCGGAAGGAATCAGGTTTTAGAGAAGGAAAGCAAGCGAAGCGATCGAAGGAGCCTGCGTGAAGGAGATGGCAAGACGGCCGGCGTGAGGGAAGGACAAACGGTGGCCAGTAGTTCCGGTTTCGGATCACGTCCAGACGCGGCTCGTGTCGAGAGCGAGACAAACCCAGCATGCCGCGGGTCGCCACAGCAGGCGTAGCATAACAAATAGAAGCGCATCGTAACAACGGATGTTGCTCAGCTCTACTTCGCTTCCTGCACACGCACGCCATGTTTTTCTCTTCCCCCAAAAGACCCCCACCGTTTACGATGTGCGTGCGTATTTTTAATGCTGTTTGGATAAATTGACCGTTTTGTTTCGGAAGAACCACTCACCCCTTGCCTCGCTCCGGTTGCTCCAGAAACCGCTTCCTCGGACGCCATCTTTTTCCACGCCTAAAGGTAAGAGAAAACTTTATGTGCACCCTTCGAATTGTCAATCGAACTATCCCTATGGGATCTAGATCGTAGATTAAAATTTTCACTTCATCTATGCCCGGTTCGGCAGCGTCGCTGTCTATTTGGAGCAGAAATTATGGGCAAAATGGTGGACAGTGAAGCGATCGTAGCTATTTCCTTCCAAAGTCGGTTTAGTTTGCTGCTGCGAAGTCTGGTAATTAAACTAATGAACAATCAGCCGATCTAAGCTGACGGGAAACTATTTTCCCACGATCACGCTACTCACATTTGGAAGGAAATGTTATATCATGCGCCTAAAATTGTCGTTTCTTTGCTTAGTTGACAGCACGATAGCAATAGTGTGTATGATTTAAAGTGGTAGGAATGAAAGCTCATAGTCTTAAAGAGGATATCCGGAACAAATCTCCGTCTAGTAGTTGGATTGAATATTTCAGCTATAAATATAACTAGAGCAAATAATCGATCGATAACATTTTCGTTTCATAAGATGCGTAGGATAAGAAAACGATATTATAGTTAGTAAGATGGTAAAATTAAGCGAAAAGTCAATCAATTCCCAAAACATTATACAACTTGCATTATTTTGGCAAAGATCATGCTAAACTCAAAAACAAAATCAATTACAAAGTATGACTTATAGCTTAAATTTGTCGTACAAATGTAGTATTTACTACCGGAAGATTAATGTCTTCAACATCGTCAATATTTTATATACATTCTTTAAAGGAAAGTTTATTAAAAAAGGTGAAGGCATCCGTACAAAGAAAGTTATATGCTGTAAGTATGATTTAGTAGAGGTTTAATAATGTCCAAGTTTTTTGGTGACCACAAAATTAGATTATAGATTGCATTACAGACTCACGCCAGACGAACAAAACCCTATTTAATGTATTGAAAATTCAAAATAAAGAAACTCAACTCTTTTACAAATTTCGTGCAACTGATTTACAGATCTCTATAGAATAAAATATTATACTTATCTCCAAATATATCAGTTGAATATCATCTTTTAAGAGGGTCTCGTCAAATCTATTTTTGTATAAATGCTTTTTGAGAAGTCATTGACTAGTGTGTTGTGTGAAATAAGGTTATCCAAAATAATTGAATTATTCTCATTTCAAAATTTCTTCTTACAAACCATTTTGTTCATAAAAATTATAATAAACGGTTCCTCAGCGGTGGCACATCCTTCCGGTGGTAAAAATTTCCCACGAAACATTTCCTCAGCCACATTCCCTCTCTAACGCCCAGCGTTTCAACTTGACAGGAAACCCTGCAACACATGATTCACCCCCGGAAAACGCTCTGATCCGCCCTAAGCAACCCTTCGACACGAATGTGTGTTGGCAGTTTGCTCGATAAATGTCACTTCCGTCGTCCGACACCACGCCAGGGGACGCAGGGAGCATTCGAAACGGTTCGAACGGTCGGGGGGATTCCGTTCAGGACACGCTCGGCCGTTGCGGAGAGTTCCAGTCGATTATGTTGTCCTTACGCTCAACGCTAAAGTGGTGCTTCGAGCGAATAACCTCCACGCCTGTTCTCTCTCATACCGCGGATGTTTATGCTCGAGTGGGATGAACATATTTCCGAGCACCCCGTTTCTTTGAAGGCGGAGTCAAAGCTTTTAGGAAGCATACGCCAATGACGGAACCGTAGCGCATACTTCTACGCTTCCGTATCGCCAGCACATATCAGCGTAAGAAAAGCAGCTGAAAGTTCCATTTCTTATTAATGTTTGATAGAATCAGACCTTTCAGGGGGGTTGACAGTAATTAAGAGGTCAGGTATAGAACGATTTTGTGTTACAAAAGAAACCCTCTTTAATAAACCCGTTTGAGCTAGAGATAAAAAGAAAAACTGCGAGAATATTGAAGTTGTTGGCGCTATTTTAGAGTCGATCGAACTTCCAAGGGTATGTTTTTACATCATAATTATGCACATACAAGATTTATGATTCTGGTTCATATGTTTATTTTCGGTGCGTCCAAGGACAATCATAAGGTGTAACTGAATCTTCAAATGTTTTCTCAGACAAGAGTTGTACTTTCTGAATCCGAATTTAATCTGTAAACGAAATCTTAAAAGAAATTTGGTTTAGGTTTCCTGAATTAAACCGGTTGATTTATAGTGGTTATATAGTGTTTTTTGACCTTTGTTTAATTCGATCTGTTTTTAATTATTTTTGAAGTGACTTATTCTAGATCTAAAGCCATTCGCATGCAATTTATACTCTTCTAAGCGATTCCATCTCATCCACGCAACACAAATTTTAAATTAAAAATTAATAAAGTTAATAAAAATAGATTTAATCTTTGCATACAACATATTTGTGTGAAATATCATTTCCTTCAGTTTGATTAGATTTTTTTTGCCTAAAAATGAGCGAATTGATTATAATGCTGTGATTAACTTTTTCATACTACAGCTAATTAAATATAAAACAAAACAAACTGTCTTTGAAAACGTTCCAATTTCTTCGAATCGAAACTATTTTCATCTTTCACATCGATTCACTTATTTACCAATCAAACTTCACAAAATTCACTAATATTGGACCAAACCCTCGCACCTGCCTACGTTGAATTGCGTGACAAAAAAAAACACGTCTATTTCAGAATTCCGTTTTTATTCCACAAGTTGATAAATATCCTTCCATTTCCGATCCTTTCCGTTTTCGTTTCCCGTACGGACCGGTGCACTATTTACTTCCTCTCCATAGCTTCAGCTTTTCTGGTCTTTTTCCACGTGGATGAAACGGAACGGAAGTTGCTCCAATTTGACACGCCGATAGCAACAAATTGCCAGCTCTCTAATATGTTTCAACATGTAACGCTCATGCAGAACGCATCCTTCACACTTTTGTCTCAGGTCTCACCTTATGCAGACCCATGTTGGCGGCAAAATCGTCCTCAGGGAAGAAAACGATCAGACGGCGCATAAGTGCCGACGAAAGCAGAAGAAAAATGACCGCATCAAGCAACCTGCATTTGCTGATTGATTGACGAAGCGGAAGCCTTCGGGATGGAGAAGTGAAGCAGCCGAGCGAGGAGCCCATGGATTTACGGACGACCTTTGCCTTGGTGCGCCGCGAATCAAAGGTCCTGGATCCCAGGACGACGCAGTGGCAATGACGGAAGCATCGGCAGCAGCAATTCCACAACATAGCAATTATCCTAATGTACCCAAACATAAGCTATCTCGATGCGGTGGATGATCGCGCCTGAGAGCGAGCCATCCTGCGAATGTCCGATGCCTTATGGATGAGCCACCTTGAGCTGGATTCATCTGCTTAGTGTTCCGGGGAGGAAAGCTACATCGCGTTAATCGCATACCTCGAGCACTTGCCAGCCGATTTGTCTCGCTTCGACTGTCGGTTTGCCTTTTTTCTGGACTCATTTTTCTTCGCAGCAAAAAGCTGCGTAATTGTCACTGGACCTAATGTGTGTTCCATTAACTTTACTTTTCTAAAATCAGAAAAGCGAGGAAAACAGTGACAAGACGTTCGAAAGGTGCCGATTATCAACATCTAAAAAAAGGAAGGCTGGAAAAGCTACAGGGCTGGAGCAGCATGGAGCATAAACGGGTGAACTGGGGGTTGCTTGAAAGCTTTCAGTGGAGCTTTTTGTGCTTACAGGGGAGATGTTGAACGAAGCATAGCTGCAGGCGATGTTGGAGCTTCGATGCTGCAATTTAATGTTGAACAACATGATTAACAATTTCGCCTTTAATTTATAAAAATTTCAGGAAAGCTAAAAACCTCTAATTCTCAAAAAATTTACGTAAAAACGGAAAGAAAGGTAAACTTGGAAAAGTCTAAAGATCGCTTAGTGATTTAAGTTCAACAAAAAGGTATACCACAAGTAGACACTTATGAGAGGTATTGAAAAACAGAATTTAATCAATTATACATCAATCTGTGAAGTCAATACATAAAGCCTACATAGTTTTCTTATCTGAAGCTTATCTTTATTTATGGAAATATTAAATGTCTCTAACCTATTAATGTAGTACTTAAAGTCTAGCTAAAACAACTGAAGCAAGGAAAAATAGTCTAAAAAATATAAAACCCTAGCATAAATGGTAGGTTACAGCGTTTGTTCATCAAGTCAGTAAGCGAATGCTATCCTTCAAACGATATAACTCCTCGACCAAATTTCAAGAATTGAGATCATTCGAGACATCGCATTCCTTCGCGCTCGTCTCGCCATTTTCCGTCACAAAACATGTAAATCGATTCAAAACTCATTTTAATACTTCTGGCTGCCAGCAATGCTCCCGTTGCGAGGCTTGTGCAACATTTATGATGTCTAAAAAATAGCCCACAGCCCATCGATGTCGATTTTGCGAACCGTTTCGCCGTAATTGTCATGCAGACGCTGCTGCCTTCGAGCAACAAATGCAAAGTTCGCACAAAATGTCTCGCAGAGGAAAACGCACGCTGCCGGACTCCGATTACACGAACCGGCCGCGGTAATATAGCGTTAAAAACAAACGAATCAACCCCGGCGGGGACTTTCAGGTTGGCGAAGGTGGTTCGATTCACTTTTTGTATTCCTCGATTAAACCGACAAAACTGCACAAAGTCTGCCGGCAAATGGTGCCGCCGGAATCCAACGCCCGCACAGTGCAGAAGCGTACCAGAAGCAGATCGAAACACGCCAAGGACCACATCATTCTGTATCATCCCTTTCGCCCCCGGGCGGTCTGGTGTGGGGGATGATAATTAGCATATAATTGAACAGTTTTAATGGCATCCACAAGCGACCGTCCGTTTGCTGCATTTTGCATCGTTTTGCCTCTTTGATTTCTTGATGCGAGGTTGATCTTTTTTCCCTCGCATCGTAGCTAAGTTTTCATCCAACGTGCGTGCGAAGGACGCCACCATCGACGCATTATGCTCGGCAAAAAGGGCATCCAAAACCGCCCGACAGTGAGCTGCAAACTGGCGAACAGAAGACCAAATAATTGTCCGAAAACTCCTCCAACTCGCCGAGGCCGTGCTTTGCTTCGGTGGCCGGTTAGCGAACGGGTGTAATTTTGTTCATTAGGACAACTCCTATCGGATGCATTCACCTGACTCACTCCCGCAATCTACGTCGTTGATTTTTTCCTCATAAATTCAGCTTCGAAACTAACTACTTTTTGATTAAGTACAGCGGACGCGCACACGCACACGGGCCTAAGCACTCCTTGGCGCGCCAAGGCACGGGATTAGAAGGATTTACCTCCTTGGTCCGCAGACCTTAAAGCCTCGAGCAAAATGTGTCTGTGCCGGGGCGGCAATCATGTGCCGCCTTCGCCTCTTCAGCAGCTTCTTGATTGAAGCTTCGTTGGCTGGCGTTTCAAGATCCAGTTTTAGTTTTTATTGTTCCTCCCTTTTTAACCAGCAACCGTCTGATTGCGCAAAATCCCGGTAAATCTGAATGTAAATTAAAACGTTGATAAACTCCACTTAATGATACCGGCCCGACATCAAATACCGCGAAAATAGTTCGTACCACGACGGACGCACGAAAGTTTCTGATGGAGGCGTTTAAATTGCAGCACCACATCAGGATGCGATTAAAATACTCGCCATGAAACCATCATTATACTTGTTAGCTATCTAAAGGCGAAAAATATGGAATGAAAACTGGCTGTAATGATGCACCTATAAAAACGAATTTGATTAATTGGGAGTATTGAAGCTATTTTAATGATTTCGAGAAAACGACGATTATTTAGATTCAGTCAAACTCCTTCTCTCTTTTAATTGTGATGTTTTTTTTTTATTAAGTATCAATTATTTATTATCGTCATGAATTAATTATTCATGTTCTTATGCTACTCAGGAAGTGGATTTCTTATCATCGCAATATTTGCTTCCAAACGAATCCATCAAAAAAGATTTATTTGCAACGTCTTTCTACACACTTTCATTAGTAGAGATGGAATAACAAAAATTATTCCACGGAATCTATTCCATATCGCTTAAATCACTTCATCTAAATCATTCGTTTCTTCATCCACTATCAGCTGGAAAAAGCGTCATAACCTTCTTGGCGCGATCTTTCTTCATCAAGATAAGCGCCAAATGTTGCATTCTCTATTTGATGGATTTCCTGGCCGCGAAAGGACAACAATGTTGGCCACGTTCGGCCACTAACTAATTGGTCGCAACATTTGGCTACGCGCGGCGGCCGACTGACTGAACCACTTTGCACGGCAACGCCACTTACATAATTCATCAAACGAACGGTCATCAATATTCATTCGGTCGACGGCTAACCTTTCTGTCCACTTTCCGCGATAATTTTGAGCGATACGATAAGCAAGGAAATCGGGGATAGAATTTATGCAAAAATTTCCCCACGTGCGGGTTGCGTCCAATTCACAGTCACTGTCGGAGGACACAGGACCCTCTGGGTGCGAGTGGTTCGGTCATCCATCACACATTCCGGTGCGATTCGGGGACTCATAGTTTACCACCATCCCTAGGCAAACCATCGATGGAAGTCTTCTAGCCAACCTCAAGCCAGTTGAAGCGAGAAAGTTTACCGGCTCCGAAGCCAACCTGAAAATGGAACAGATTGAATCGGTTTGCGTGTTCGTAAGGACTCGCCATAATGAAACCACAAAGAGGTCTCGTCGAGAACGCATCTCAATTTCCTACAACCCCTCGGCAGGGGGAAAGCGAACTCGACTCAATTGACCATAAATCTCCTTGTTCACACTTTGTCAAATCTGAAAATAATAAACTTCCCCTTTCGAATGCACAAAGGAGCGACCCAGCAGGTCACCGTGGCCGGGACTCGAACGACTCGTCCTTTTTTCCCGTAATCGTTCGTTTCCAGTTGTTGTGCAAAAAGTCCAAACAAAACCACAACAAACCCTGGTACGGAACGCAGGGAAAGGGAGTCCCCGAGCGAGGGGCAGTAAAATATAAATGTTTATATTATTCAGCCGAAGCACTAATGTTCGCCCGGTTTCGCCTTTTTCTGCCGCACGAACACTTCCGATAATTTATGGCCAACCACTCGGGGAATGCTGTGACCAACGGAAAGGACCCCCGGCCAATCGGTACGCGAGTCAGCTGGCTTTCCCGGAGGTCGCCCGGGCTCGGATGGTCGGGCCACCGATACAAAACGGTGGATTAGAGATGATTTTATTAATGCTTCCCGAGGATGGTTTTGTTCGCCTTTGTGGCCGGGACCGGGCTGGAACTGAAGCTGCACATTACCGAAAAGCAGCTTGGGCAGCTTGTTGTGGTACGTTACGAGATGTACGTAAGGATCATCAGTTTTACCGATGTTTGCCACCTCGTACGGGGTTCCATTTCTCTTTCGTACCTTTTGTGCAAGTTGCAGTTGAAAGGGCAATCGTAATAATAATGATTCTGTGGTGATAATATATAACAACATAATTGGCTGAACATATGCGTTCATTTTTCCACTCCGTTTCAACCACAATCCTTGGTATGAAGTGTGTGTTTGTAAATCTCTTTCCGTTTTTGTGACTTTTGATACAGTTGTTAATCGAGTGCGAAACGAAAGTGGAAACACTGCAGAAGGAATTAATAGAAACCGTGCGTTCAGCCGATGACAAGAGGAAATGATTTATTTGATAATTACATAAACTTCTAATGTGAATTGATCAAACGTATTTTAAGGTTAATTTTGCTCAAAAACTCATTGAATTTAATTGAATATTAAATTTTATTATTTTAACTTTTATGTTCCGGATCTCGATCTGATAGAAACGATCAATGAGCATATTGAGCATATTAAAAATATTTGGATAAACAAACCGTTTTTGAAACACATAGAATAAATTGTCAAACTTGTGCTGGTTAAACATCATAAGCTTCTAAGAACAATCACCTGCTATAGTTCTAGAAATAGAGAAGCACTTTACTGTACCATTCTTGGCAGGTATCAAAGATGATCATCGAACTATTTTGATCAAAACCCAAATGGAAGAAGGGAGATGAAAAACAAAAGTAAACTAAACCGTGTGCACAAGGGGCAGGCCGTAACCAAAACTGGAGGCGTTGAAAATTGATTTCCCGCCTTTGATAAGGCATACCAAGACGCGCTTTTGCCGACCGAAAAAGACCCAAGCGTTTCAGAACATGCAGGAAAAAATTAAGAACAATTCAATAAACTCAAAATTTATGTCGCCGCACGTGCAGACTGGACACTGGCGGTCTGAAACGGTTTGATCGCCTTAACCATCGAGGAGCAGCTGACCGATCCGATAGAGCGATCTTTTTGGACGATCGTTTGGGATCACCTAATCAACTCGGACACGTCTTCTTTTTAGCGAAAGAGAATAAGGAGGAAGAAGTGCGGGCGTGGTAGCGATGTTTGCTAGTTTGTTAAACATTTGTTTTAACTTCCTCACCTTCGAACCGAAGCTCCTTATCTGTGGACTCACCGTTTCGTGTTGCCTTCGGTGATCGGTTTGGTTTGTGGCGTTGTGGCGGTCTTTTCCAGAATTACTTTATTGCATCTCTAGACAATCCTCGATGGTAAATCATGGGCAAGGTGCATCAGCTTCGAGCACGACCGAGTCTTGTGCCGAACGTCATCATCGACGTGTTCTTAAGATTTACGACATTGCGGACTCCTTGCGCACTGGCCTTCGTTGGCAGTTTTAGTTTTAGAATCTTCAAATTTGTTATTGTTTATATTTTCCTCCTAAACTCCCAAAATCCTAATATCCTCAGGGTACTTTTACTGCGACTCTTGAGACCAATGAGCTTGTTTTGAGGATCCAGCAAGGTGCAAAACGTTTCCTGGAACTTGCCTCGCTTCTGCAAGCGACCAAATAATAGTAGACCATGATGACGGACGGAATGATTTGTTGTCGGACAGACTTTTCAAGGCATCCTTCAGGGAACATTTCTCACGTCACGTTTTGACAGCCTTGCGAGGCTCGCGCGCGCGTGCCGTCATCACCAACGGATTATCGATGTAATTTGCCTCAATTCGTCCGGTAGGGTGGCACATCACATCGTCGTGCGAACTTTTCGACGGATAAATGTCCGCGGTTCAGTCATCCTCAGCGTTACGCGTGCAGGACACTCGATGCGCAAACGATTACCCGTTGCTATCCAGATTGCGATCGCTTACCAAGTCCCATTTGCTCAACTGTTTGCTCACTATCCTTCCCTCTCCGTAGCAACTCGGGACCCTCGGCAATCGGCAGGGATTTATCATCCAGCTAAACGGGTCCAGTGGCCACTTCAACACCCCGGTGCGGCGCGATTGGGACGAAAAGTCAAGCCAAACAAATAAATCTAGTCAAGCATCAATGAGCAATTTCGCCACACAAACAAGAAGGGGGAAACCCACGGCCAAGGGAGAGCGGATCGGTGCCTTTCTGGCCGGCCAGCAGGAGGGAAATACACACACGACACGGATTTAATAGAGTGTAATAGTGATTTCGGCGTTTCAAAATAGGTGACGGTAGGGAACACCCGTCACCGTAGGAGGGATTTTATCGGTTATTTCCCGGTTTTTTCTGCTAGTTTTATTCTTAAAACTGATTTATTCTAAATCGATTGCGTTTTCGTAAGGCTACCTTTGAAATCCCCTTATGTGTGAATTGTTAGTTTTCAGCTAACATTATTTTAAGTTTCTGATACCTATACATTTACTTAAAGAGATTTAAAACTGCTAAGAAGTAAATCATTTCTATTTAGAATACCTTACATATTAAAAACATGTTTATGAAAGAATATTTAGCACTATGATTCCTTACTACTAGTTACTTCTCGTTTACTATATTGAGTATATTTGTTATTATATTATATGAAATTTAAATAAATATGTTTATTTAGACTTTAGACTTTACTTAGCTGGGATCGCTTTTAGCTTTTTTACGTTTTTATATGATTTTCAAACAATTTTAATTACATCTTTTTAGATTAAACTGAACTTTTGAAATAGTTATTGTATATTTATGGAGTAGTGATAAAAGTTAAAACTTCTCATAAGACCAATGTTTAAAAAACAATCGCCTAACATTTGGTTCTCCAACGTTTTGAATACCTGTAGTACTTTTTAATGAATTGTGTTCGGTTCAAAGAATTAATCATAAAAACAATGTAACTGCTCTCCCAAATGCCACCACACAAACTCCAAGCGCCATCAACAATTGCCAGCATCCGTCAATGTAATCCGCTCATAACGCACCGTTCGCCCCGTTTTGCGTTCGCCGAGGCGAGGCTTAGCATTTCTCCCATGAAGACGAAACCATTTCATTGTGCATCGAGCATAAAGCGGCATAAATGCCACGCCACACAAACGCCCGGAGCGGAAGGCCAGGCCAATCAGCGAAGCGAAAAGGTGTCTCTAGAAGCGGAGTGGAGTGAGGCAGGCTGGAAGCCGAGGGTTCGGCAGGACGAGCACGCGCACCCGGCCGAACGAAGGTTTCAGTTCAGGTTTAATTGAAAATCCTGCCGGCAGACAGATAACGCAACCGAAATGAATGAAAATGTTGGAAATATAATTGAATTCTATTATGCTTCGGAAATGAATCCACTTCCATTCGGTCCGACCTTCGTCCTCCTCCTCTCGGTGTCGGTTTGGAATTTTCCCACTTTTGCTCCGGAGCGAAGTGATGATTGCTTTTCACCACCCTTCGTTGTGATTTTCCCAGGCCGAAAACTGGGGCTGAAAAGTGCCAGTTCGCCGAGGGAATAAATCCGGGATGGGACCCGCCGAAGCCGTGCCGCTCCGGCTTCGCTTTCGGAACGCTTTTTCCGCCACGGCCATGGAAACCGGAGACGGAAAGACCGAGCATTGGAAAATGGTTGACTTTTCCGGGGCGGGTATTTAATTGAAAGTTGTTGCCGCGGCGCTCCCTCGGCGCAAAAAAGCCACAAAACGGTTCGGAATTGGTTTGCTGGAAATTATCCCATCCGGTGGGTGGATGGGTATGTTGGTGTGATGACACCACTCGGGATGGTTGGTGATCGGTGCTGATTGATAATGAATCTATTTTTGTGGTGGTGCCTGTGGGATGGTGTTGGAACCGGTCGAGAGAATGGCCAACAAAAAACGGATTGTGGAAAAGAGTGCCGGTTTGACATGGGATTTGCGCTCAATTATAATGAGATTTTCGATTTTCCCAAAACGCGCCCGATCGCGATAAGCGCGCGAATTAATGCGAGCGAATCATCATCCCACCAGCAAAGTAGGCTTAGCCTGTTTTGACGCTGGGAAAATCGGTGTCCTTTTTCACCGAGCCTTTTTGTTGGTGGATGGAAAGAACATTTTCTGATGGGGAAAGTTTTCCTCAGAGAAGGATCGAGCGAAGAATCGTCCCGGAACGAAGTCGTTCCGAGAAAGAAAGAAAAAGGACGAGAAAAGGGAAGTAGAACGGTAGGAGAAACTTTTCTCTGCCGTGGATCGGTAAGATGCGCTTGTATGTGTGTGTAGACAACGCGAAAAGGACACCTGCCGAGGGTGATGAAGGTTCCGAAGGGCAAAACTCTCTGACCCGGATGCGGAGATACGCTTTGATGTAACTTTTCCTGCCATCGCTCCGTTTGTTTTCTGTTTGCCTTCCAGGTTCCCGAGTTTTCTTCGCGACCCGGGACCTTGGGATAATTTAGCTTAATTTAACCGGCGTGCCACAGGTTCAAGCGCCACCGCACACGACTTCGCCCGTGATCTTCCAAGTACGATAAACCGGCAAGTCTTGTCCCTGGCGGACGGCGTGTGCCATGGATGGGAAATGTTGCTCTCCTGGCGGAACCGTTCAACGTCGGCGACGCTCGAGCGACCCCGTTCGTCTCCGGAGGGCGTATTTCGGCAAGGGAGTGACAACCGACGGCCAGCCAGCCAGCCATGGCAGGGAACACGCGCTACCGTTTTCGAGTCCGTGTTATGTCACTCAAGGCACACTTTTTTATCTTTATTGTGCCGCTTTTTCCTCTTCGAGGACGGTCTCTTTGTTGAAGGGAGGGTTTTCCGTGTTACTCCGGGAGTCGACGATCGTGTTCCAACCTTTTTCATGTTCATGGAACGTGTCGAATGTGTGCATGAAAAAATTAAACTAGATCAACAGCTAAAAGCAGAGTGATGGATTCGGTGGGTTGTGACGGCATAATGTGACGCTAGAAGACCAATAAAAGAAAACGTTAACAGGATTAATCGTATCATAATTTGCCTACATTTATCGTGTTCAATCTTTCAAAATTTCTTCACACATATTTCTTTAAAACAAGGTGCTAGTATAAAAATTTTATTCTTTGACTTAACATTACATATTTTGAAACATCTACGACCTTCATTTTTTCAAACCTAAACAACTCAGTATTTAAATATTATATTCACACAGCAATAACATTCTCAATCCTCAATTATTCTTCATTATTTCGAATTCCAATAGCTGACCTCACTAACGTATGCATTAAATAAAATAGAAAAATTTTCATCGACGATAATTGAATGGAGTAAATTTTATTGTAAAGCTACATCACTTAAGCGCTAAAAAAAATATTCCGACGGCCAGTAAAGCGGCCATACGGTAATTGGTCGAATCTTTAGCCATAGCCGACAAAACCATTCACAAATGTTAACATTTGTTCGGTAGTTGTGTGACCTGCATGACCACCTGCTGCCCCGCTGGGGCTTAAAATAGGTGGAATAGATCCTACTTTTAAGAGTTGTTAAGGTTTTATCGGCTGGAAGTGGTCGAGGGACATAGATAGGGGTATCAGTCCTGGTATTGATAATGATATTTGACCGAATTTTGTGATTTTCCGGAAACATGTCATACAGGAGCTCCGAGCCGTTTTGTTTGAGTGACTGGCCTCGATTGACACACCTGTACTAACGTATAACGATCTCCATCTTTTTTAAGTTAACTATTTGGCCAGTTGAAGCGACATTCTGGTCCACAAAACGGATTGGTTAGGTCATTTTTCGCTCTTCTTGTCGTTACGGCCTCTGTTACAATTAGGGGACCCACAGCACAGTACGTGGCCGGACCAAGGCTTCCAAATTATTTTTTAACCTTTCTCCATAAGTGACAAAGTACTCCAAAAGCCATATCAGCTGAGTTCGGCGGACAAGAAATGTCTAACAAAATCACAGAAGTTCGTTCCGCGATAATGCTGGAAGTTTTTGCACGTAATCAAACGGAGTAAATTTTTAGGATAAACTTGTCAAAATTGTTCTGAATTTTTAAAAATGCTTCTTTTTATGTTACTTTCAACAGAAAGTTGCTCACGTATTCCGTTTTTCTAGGGAAAACCGTTAAAATTTGTCTATTTTTTTAATGCAAACGTTATGAAGTTTTGACAGTACGATGTATTTTGTATTTGAATGTTTCAAAATGATTGCTTGAGTTTATTTTGGACGGATTAGCAAATTAAATGTTGTTTGAGAAAACAAATCAAAATACTATTTTTCAGAAGTTACTGAAAATAACTAATTTACTATTCCAACAATAAAACAAGGATATAAAAGAAGTTTATTTGAAAACTTCCAGAAAAATGGAGACCAACTTGATTCCAACATAAACCTAATTAGACGAAAACAAACAAATAATAAAAACACAGGAGAAAAACCAAACACGAAATGACGAAAGAAACTAAAGTCGGTTACAGCGACACACCGATGTTATGTGAGTAATTTGTAATTAGCTACACTCCAAATACTACCGAAGCTGAATGGTGGCGTTGTTCGGGGGCGCCGATGGCATCCACAGCGTGGCTTTCCACTCACCCACGAGCACTACCCTTCTCCGGTTATGCTGCGCACATCCACGAAACCCATCCTCCCCATTTACGACACCCACATTGCCTGCATTCCCCCGGTTCTTTCTTATGCCACTCGAGCTGCAGGGTTTTCCCTCCGTGCAAAAGAAAAGCCTGCGCTCGTTGCACGCCGCCGTAATGATCTTTTTCGCTCGATCGTGGCTCGCGTGCGGTTACAACATATCGCGAGTGGCGCCCGGCCGAGCCTTTCTTCCAACACACACACTGCCGAGGAGCGCAGTTGATTTTCGTTGCCCATTACCCATTACGGAGGACCGTTATGTTTTATCGCCATTATTGTTATTATTATCCCAGTCATCATTGTATTATCCCATTGCACCGCACTGCAATTGCATCGTTCGTCCGAGGATGGCGAGGTGCTAAACGTGGCCACCTTTTCGCGCAACAGATCCAAACCGATGCTATGGCACACATGGCAATCATGTGGGGTGCCCTACATCTACGCCACGAACCGGCCGTTTGCTCTCGATTAAAAGGCACGAGACATCAACTCGGCTGCCTGTTACTTTCAATTTTCACCTTTTCCTTCTTTCTCCACCACGTGTTGTCTCCTTTGGTAGAAATTCGTGCTCGGGTCCGCGAAACAAGGCTGGCAAAAAGGCAATAAAAGCCGTCAGTAGGTCGAACGCCTTGCAGACTCCGGAGCGACGTTGCTGCTTGCTGTTTTGTCTACGGACAGCTTACATAACGATCAAGCTTTTCGAAGATATGCTCTCATATGCAACGCCTTCCGAAGTGAGATGGATGGCGACGGGGCGATCAACGTCATACGCGCGATCGTGAAAGGAAGCTCATTTTCTCCCCGCTTTCTTGGGCAGCTTTTATCGTCAGCAGCACGCGCTTTGATTGTGTTGCAAATTAATGCAGATTATCCCGAGGTGGTTGGTTATTGTGATACGCGATCGCTACCGTCCATGCAACCAGTTTTTCCTCGTTCGGTTGAGTAATGATCATATGAACAATATTATTATAATTAAGATAGCTCTTCTTGGTGTTCGAGGAAGATGAGGGAGACGATGTTTCTATGTTGACCATATATTGAATTGGTGAAAACCGAGTTGATTTAGTAGGAAATCTTCAATCTTCTCGAGGAACACTTTACCATTTCGTTGGAAAAATAATGAAACACATCGAGTGTGATTTTTTTTTTTCATTCATTTCGTTTTTATTTCAAACATATCACATCGATCGATAACACTTGGTTTCGCTTGAGTTGTTTTTTGCTCCTGGTCTATATCTTTATCTCTCTCTGTGCGTCTCTCGCTTTCGTTATCCTCTGTGGTCCAAAAGTGGTGTTGAAATCGGTTTTGGCTACTTTTGCGCTTTTTAAACCTGGCCTGGAATTGTTTCAATCGAAAAGAAAAATCTAACAACACAAACTCATCTACTTTAAACAAGGATAGCGATGGCCGTTTTGGGGGAGACGATACTGACCCCCGATGGCCGCTTTCCCTGGGGCTTTGGTAAACTGAAACGGAAAATGGTTTTTTTTTCTACAAAGACAACAATGCCACGGCACGAGAGCGCCCGAAGCAAGCGAACACCGACCAGCGGCCACCATCACCCTAACCCTAAACCCATCGGTGTTCATCGATTTATCGCCACTTCTGTTTGGGATCATCGAGAGGAACTCCAAAAGATGAGGGCGGACGACGGTTGCCGGCTGATGGCGAACACACTCTCGCGCTGCGTCGATCCTCAAACAAAACAAAAACTATTTTTAAAACAAAAAAAAGAAACCGTCAAACGATGCGCCTGCAATCTTCTTATCCGCGTGAAGTCGACATGATGAGATGGGAGTGCGGGCGAGCGTGTGTGGGTGAAAACAAAATGAAACGGGTTCAGCGTCTACTACGTGTACGCAACTCGCGGTCTTAGGTATTATGAGGCGAAAAGGATATACTATGAGACGAATGAGTAGGCCTTGGCTCACTCACCTTCTAACGTGTTAATATCGACAGGAACCATTGCTTAAACGAGTTCACGAAGCCCAGCGAGCGATTCGTGAACGTTCAACAAACTAATTAGTCAACAACAGGGACATGCCACGGCGCAGAATGTTGGCCAGCGGGCGTCCGGAGATTGTGTGTGTGTGTGTATTTGGAGTGTGTAGTACTCGGGTGTCTGTAGCTCTCTGAGGGCCTGTGGACGGTTTTTTGGAAGAGGACAGCGCTTAGTGCAGATCGTGATGTTCATACGAATGATCATGATGTTCATGGTGTTCTTCTTTGTGGACATGGACTGGTATGTGGACTGGGACCTTCACGGGGTACGGAACCTCCTTCTCGACCGGCACCTTAACCTCCTTGTACACCGGGTACGGCTTGTCGATCGGGACCTTCACCTCATAGGGGACCGGCTTCTCGACGGTGTACGGGACCTTCTTGATGACGGTGTACGGCTTCGGGACGGGCACTTCGTACTTCACCTCGTACGGGACCTTCTTCTCGACGGTGTACGGGACCGGGACCGGGACCTTCACCTCGTACGGGACCTTCTTCTCGACGGTGTACGGCTGGGGCACATGGACCTTCACCTCGTACGGCTTGTCGACCGGGTACTTCACCTCATAGGGGACCTTCTTACTCGACGGTGTACGGAGCCGGCACATGGACTGGGTATTTCACCACTTCCTTGTAGTGCACCGGGACCTTCTTCTCGACGATGTAGGGCTGCGGGATCGGTACCTTCACCTCGTACGGGACCTTCTTCTCGACGGTGTACGGGACGTGCTTCTCGACCGTGTACGGGACCGGGACCTTCTTCTCGATCGTCACCGTCTTGATGTGCTCGTGGTGATGGTGGTGGTCGTCGTGGCCGCCGAAGTCGTGGCCGAAATCGCCAAAGCTGGAGTGCAGACCGCGCTTCTCCACATTCTGCGATTCCTTAGCCTCTAGCTGGGTTTCCTCCGCCTCCGCTTTCTTGTCCTCTGCAGCAGTACCCTCGCATGTGACTAGTGCCACCATAAGGGCAAGACAACAAGGAACAATAATCTGCAAGAGAATCAGAGAGGAACATACAGAGAGAGAGTTTGGCAGAGGCAATCCCATCAGTCACTTCAGCAGGAAACTCAGCACCACCAAAACCACTTCAGCAGTATCACTTCAGGTTGCCAGATTTTAGCCACAGACTAGGGACTATCAGAGAGATCCCTTCTAAAACTGCATGAAAAGCAGCACAAAAACTTCACTTCCAGTGCCAAGTAAGAACCGCTTGTGGTTAAGCTCTTGATTCTCCACTTTACAAAATCACAAGATCATCAAACCGCGTTTGGAGCGCGATCGCACAACACACCAATGTCCATGGGACTTTTTTCGCTATTTTTTGGAGATCCATTAGGCTGAACTTTTGACTTGTGATCACTTGCGACAAACATTTCTCAACGAAAGAACAACGCTGCCAACTGCTGAACGAGGTTTTTGAGAACTGAATCCTGGAGCTGCTGCTGCTTTCAACTGGCTTTCCAACTAGTGAACTATTAGTATACTGAAGTAACACATACCATCCGCATTGTGAGCAAAAAGTGTATAGAACAAGCGAGACCGAAGTAGGTACTGATTTGAAGACGCCGTCCGGACCGGTATATATACAACGACGGAACCCCGCTCGGCTTTGGACTCGCGAAGCCCCGATCGCCGATCGGGTCGGAAAAGCCTCACGAGCTGAAAATCCCCACCCTACCGCGGGGGGATGATCGCCGGTCCGATCGATGGATGGATGGATGGATGTATGGAGCTTTCCGTGGGTTCCGCGAGAGGGAAGCGAAGCGAAGAAAAGCTTGCACCATCCACAGTGCACTGAACCAGTCCGAAATGCGCACGCTGGCCACACACTTGGAAGGGATGAGAAGGAAAGCAAGAGGTGAGAGGAAAGGGGAAAGGGGGGGAAAAGCGCCACTGTGGCATACGCTCCATGAAGGCGCAACTTTCGCTCTTACACATGCAATACATATGTATGTACATCGCTTGCCATCGCCATCGCCGGACCGTTGCGGAGTCTTTGGAGCATCTCGAAGGTACGCCGACTGGCGTAATGAGGCACGAAGGGGGAGGGCGTGAAAAGGGGGTCGAGCGGTGCCTTCCCCTGTTGCTTTGTCTGCAGACGGGAGGCGCGAGACGCCATATGCTACACGGGCAGCACGTCAGCGTCATCGGTGGTGTTGGTGATGGAGCACAAATTGTTATTGCACTAAATTTTATGCTTTCGATGGAACGGTTGCTTACGCGGACACTGCCCTAACGCCAAGATCTTGATTCAAACCGGGAAGAAGGGAACTCGGCGTCGCGGGGTGGAGGGTAATTTTTTCGATTAACGAAAGCCGAACGAAGGTGCTTCTCTGCTGACTACGCACGGCTGGTTTCGGCGATTCTGGACGCTTGGCCACACAGAACACGGTGGAAAGCATGATGTCAGCATCGGGATTCTTATTGCGTCGAAGCAAGAAACAATAGAATTGCCAACCGAATGGGTAGCGAATTCTTCCGCGGATGGTTTTTTGCTTTGCGGAATTGAAGAAATGCCTCCGAACCGGTTGACTAACATCGCTTTGCCAGTAAGACGCCGAAAAAGGAAAAGCTTACCGTTAGAGCAATAGCAGCAGTGGGTAACCAAATTCCTCAAACCGTGTCCGAGGGCTCGGTAAGTGCTTTTCATGGTTGGAAGGATATGCCGCATGAGCCGCTTCTGCCAAACGATGATTCCGTTGCGATAGAACTTCCTCTCATCATAGGAATGACTTATTACTAGATAGAATAAAGTGGTTCAACTTCTGTATAAATGCATTGCAAATGAGTGAAGCATTATTTGATTTTTCCATGTTTTCCGCAAGTATGAATATTTTTAAACAATTCACTTCAATGATAATGCATAAATCGAACATTTTTATTAAGCAGAATTACATGGTTTTGCGTAAATTAAATTGATTTGAAATAAACCCACTGTAACCATTGAGGAATTGATTTTAAATAGGTAGTTTTTCTCAAATTATCTGTCTTTCTTTTAATCAACAAGTGTTCAGTAGTTAGACTTTTTACCGATGGGTATTATACTCAACTAGGTCTAACTTTCTTTAAGAGAAATTCACTTACTAAGGTTGAAAGATGAGAAAATGAAATGTTCAAGTAAAAGGTTCTGTAGAATATTTCAAGTCCATACTACAATATTTGATTTTTCCCAAATTATCAGCCTTTCTTTTAATCAACAAGTGTTCAGTAGATAGAATTTTTACCAGTCGGTATTATACTCAACTATCTCTAACTTTCTTTAACAGAAATTCATTTACCCAGGTGGAAAGATGAGAATATGAAATGTTCAAGTAGAAGGTTCTGTAGGATATTTTAAGTTCATACTACAATGTGTATTTTTGATACGACAAAGCTAAATTAAATCTAATAAAAAGACCTCTTTTTCAATCAAAACAGATAAATCATAAAGATGAGTTGCAGTAGTTTTTAAAGAACAGCGGGAAAAAACCGAGGTGTATCAATTCTATGATTTAATTCATAAAAATGGCAAATTGACTCGTCATGCGTATTTTGCCGCTCTTATGAACTTCATGGAGCTTAAAATCGAGTTTAATTTATTCTAGTCAAACTCGAATAAATTAATGTCTTATGCAGTCTGTAAATTGTGGCTAACAACATCATTCTCATCTTCACCCACTGTTTGAGTCGTTATTAAACAGAAGGTCATGGTCCTCGTAAAATGCTTACTGCAGATACAATTCAGCGTCCGGTCGTGTTTCCTTGGAGCGAAAATTCCAAAACATCCTCCCACCGCAAAAGGACGGAGTCGGACAGCAACAACACAAAAAGAAAAACCAAAAACTAATAACAAGCGTCCGCCAAGGCCGCGAAAAAAAAGCAATTCACACGTGGCCGATCATATGCTGTCGCATTCGGTATGCGGTTTCCGTTTTCCGTGACCGCGACACAAGAAAAACAAAACAGTTCAGATTTCTCTTCGACTCCACGCCTTCCACCAACATGTCCCCGGTGGTGGTCAGAGGACGGAGATCGCAATAGCGAAAGCCATCACATTTCCTGTGATCACATCGATCGCGATCATGATCGCGTCCGCGCCGTCACGTCCGTCGACCCGTCCCTCGGCCTCACAAAAGGGGAAAGATTTCCCAACTCGGTCGGATCGAAGTCGCGCATTGGAAGGCGGGCTTTTCTCGGCTCGCCACAGCCTTGACCCGAATCGGGTCGAGCTCCCAAATTCGATTCCCCTAAGCGGGTCTTGACTCAGTCGAAAGCCAATTTTCCCTTCAAATCGAAGCTATTCGCGTCACCGGAGGGGTTCAATCAGGGCCGGACCGGATAATTCGAATATGCCACAGCGTCTTAAGTCTTTTCTCTTTCCTGACCCCTTTGCGCCATTGTGTTCGCAGTTTTCGCAATCTAACATACTTTTACCGCTTTTGCTGTTTCATTGCATTTCATACTTTGCCAAGAAAACTTTACTTTTTTCCTTAAAAATCTAACAAATTGAGGAAAACCCACGTTTTGGTGAATTATGAAACTATAGATTTTTTTATAAAATGTGAAAACATTTTTTTTACCATCGTTTGAACAACTTGTTCATACAGACTCACTCAAATACGCCCAGGGCTAAATCGTCATAATGCATTTCGTAATCACCGCAAGCTGTCGGTGGACGGCTCATCTAATGTTCTCCCTCCGAAAACCGTCGTTTTATGGCCACAAGCCTCTGGAGCGGACTGGTGACCCTATTTACTTCTCCGAAATTACAAAAAGAAAACAACAATCTTGTTCATCTCCCGCTCGATCGATCCGTTCGTTAGCGATACCGAAAATATAAATCCCATTACATCGTCACCGCCTAGCCAGTGTTGCTGTATTTTTCGAACCCCTTTCCAAGCGGCTTTCATCGATCTCTGCTCCGGTGGAAACCGGAGACCGGTTTCCACCGATTCCCATCGCATTCCATTTTGCACCGATCTTTCGCTAAAACGATCGACGAAATCTTGCGCCGTCAAAGTTGCGCGAATTTCCGCTCTGTAAATTTCCGGGGGAAATTGATTAGCCGGCACCGGGCAAGGGCTACATGGAAGCCGTTTCCCCCCGACTGGCTGGCGATGGGTTACGGAGGTAGACTAAACGGAAATGAGTCGCGGCAGGGTACACGCGGCGTTGAATGATTGATTATCCGATAGCATGGTTAGTATTAAAACAGAATTAACCAACTGCATGCTAGAAGTAAACTGCAGTGGACTAAGAAGTAGTCACTTTATAGCAAATTGAATAAGACTTTAAAAAGACACAACAGTAAAGATAGAAAGAAAATTAAGTTAAATTAACAAACATTAAATTAACGAGGCTAACACACCCGGACGCTGGGTTAGAAAATTGGCTCACAAGCGATGATGTCGAAGGAGGAGGCTTCAGGATTCGAATGAGATAAAGTCGGGACGCCTTGATATTATGAAATAAGAAACTCCTTTTTTCTGCAAATTGAACTGTTTTTATTCAAAAGCTTCATATAAGTCTACTTTTTACAATAAGACAGTAGTTTTGGTTGGTAGAACAAGTGAAGGGGGACGAAGAATACTCCTTTAACAATTATTGAAAGCCTGCGTTAGTGAGTTCATTGTTTTATGCTAATGTCATTAATTTATGATATCACGAATCATCATTCGCGAGTAAGCCAGACCACGCCTATCGAATTTAAAATCGTACCAAGACATCGCTCTCGAATCATCTATTGTGTTCTGATAAAGGCCGTTCAAATTGGAAGTATGGCAATAATTGTACCACCAGGCACCGTGCCAACGCACAGCACAATTACCACTGCCTTGGTCATTATCTCGATCGAACGTGGTAAACTGTTGTTTCTTGTGAAGATCCATAGAATCTCTAGCTGTCCCTGAGAATCTCCCTAACTTCTTCAACTTGAACTGCTCGGTTTCACTACCGATCTCAAACCCAGCGTATTTAGCGTATCCGTAGTTTCCGTGGAAATCTTTGATTTCCACCAGCAGTTCATGCGGTCGGGTTTTCGTTATTTGATGTACGAATTCCAGTCCGAGCCAGAATTCGCCATTCAACTTCCCGAATCCATTCCGGTACTCGGTCCAGTTCCGGTAAAAGTCAATAGAACCGTCAAACCTATGCTGGATCACTGTCCAACCACCATCGAACATATTTTGTTCGCATAGGACGTTGAAAGTGCTTTCATCCGTATTAATTATGTACATTCCGGTCTGGTTAGTCACGTGTCGACATGATCGTATAGGAGTGCTATTTTTGGTTGTGATATTTTGAACCGAATCTGTCAACATGTCAAGAGTTTTTTTGCTCTCTCCAAGTTGCTTGAGCTCAGTTTGCGATGTTTCCTGCAATGTTTTCGTTTCAGCCATTTGTTGTTGTTGAATATTATTCATCTCGGAAATCAACTGAGTCCTTAGCTCTTCCAATAGTTTCCGTGTATTTTCCTCGTTCATCTGCACACTCTGTAAAACATAAACTTTAATGTCATTTCATTCAACCAGCTTCTCTTGCAAGACTGCATCACCCACTCCTTTCTTACCTTCTTCAAAGAATCTTCCATTGCGTGCAGTTTTGCCTCGATCTTCGCGTTCTTTTCGTCGATATTATTTTCGTGTTTGGTTAGCTTCTCCTGTATACGTTGTTCCGTTTCCTACAAAGAATAGTCACATTCCTCCGTAACCTTCTGTTTTTCAACATGTGTTGCAGATTTTAATTCACCTTCAGCGAACTCGTCATAGTTTGCTCTACATCGTGCAGCTTATCCTGCAAATAATCCAGTTTGGTGATTAGAAGCTCCACCTCGAAAGTACCTATGGCCTTTGTGAGCTGGGCTGATAGAACAACACCAAAACATAGCACCAAGACATAGCTGCAAGTATTCATCACTTTAAAATTGTTCTAGTGCACTTGAACAAACGATCAGAACGACTGACGAAAAAAGACTGAAGCTGGAGTGCCGTCGTTTGATTCAAAGAGGCAAGAACGAACAAGGAACGATGTGTTTTAAGCGATAACGCATGGTTATCACCAACACAGACCAAAAATAGGCGCGACGGAAATTTTGGCAAAAACATGTTCTTGCAGAGTGACCCGTAAGAGATTATTGTTCCACATAACAGGTTTTAATAATGTTCAGATAATGGTGGCTATGCCACAAGTCGAGTGGTCTCATGGTGAACGTTATCTCGAACGGTTATTCCCAGCTTCGCTTGCTCACGCAAAAAAAGCTTATGTGATTAGTTTTTTGGCCAGATTATGTTTTCGCTATTCATTTCATTCCGGTTAATTATGCGCAATGCGCATGTATGTCCGTCAAAATTGCCACCAAAATGGATGATGATCTTGGAAGGAACATTCTGTTTTCACTCGGTGGAAGAGTCCATAGTTTGTTAAATATCCTTTCAGCGTTTTGAAATAATTTTGCTATCAAAAAACATCGAATAGTTAATTCAATAATATGATTTAAACCGAACTAATTCACATTAAAGTACAAAAAGCGCAAATCATATTATCATATATATTTACAAATATTGTCTTCCGCTGTAAATAAGTATTTCCTGATTTCTTCTTTTATATCCGAGCCCTCCTTCTCTTGCCATCGACAGATCGGTTGTTATTACTGTGGTTACCTTCGGCTAGGCTTACGATGGAAAAACTAACCAATTTCCAAAACCATCAACTAGATTGAGACTCCACGTGCATTGTTGCCTAACCATAGAGGAAATAAACAGTAGAAACCAGAAAAGCGCACCATACGCTTGATTTTTATTCCCAAACCCTTGTGCAAACAAACACAAAATTAAGTTCAGCAACGCCAACAATAATCTGCTGGCCAAAACTGCTACGGGAAAAGGTGGCCTACGCCAACTAAAGCTAAATTTGCTCACATCCCAAATACGAAACGAACCTTTCGCTATGCTTTTCGTGTGTGGATATGTAGCGCTTTTTGCACTCGCTGTCCTACCCGCATTTCCTTCACGTCTTTTCCCCTCTCCCTGTCCATAGACCGCCGAAGAAATGTGTCGAAAGAAGGCATCCATCGACGATCAGCGCGATCAGTGACTTGGGCAATCCTAGTCCGGGCCAGCGCACCGGTGGAAGCTCGCGGTTCCCTAAGAGGCCTAATTCACGCTTTCGTTCGCCAACTTTTCGGCACAGCAAACTCCGCTTGCCAAACGCCACCACGCGATGCAATGGCTAGGGCGAAGAAAGAGGAACATTGCGCTCGAGTAAGAAAAACATTTAAAAAGTGCAATTAGATTAATGAACCTTATCGTGCGCTGGTGCACCTTTTGCGCCGTCGGCTACGAGCCCAACTCCAAGCGGCGAGCTGTAATTTGTTATGTTGAAGCAAAAAACCGGCAACCTTACGGTTCGATCTCGATCTGCGGCGATGCGTCTGGTGAGGTGAGAGATCCCGTGTTTGATGGTAATAAACATCACTCAATCATCAAAATACACCTTTTCGGTGGATGACGAATCAATCACGCCGGGAGGGAGCGTTGGCCAAAAAAGTTTAGCTCGGTTCAATGCAATTGCGCTCACGTGTGGCCTCAACTCCAAGGTGTGGCGTTTAATTTGAAGCAAAGGATCGGTTTTCCAGTGATAAACCCATTTTCTGAAGTGTTTGAATAACTTCGGTTTTTCCAACATGGTTTAAAAGAAAACAAGCCACATGCAGGTATTTAATTTTATTTTATTTTGTTAAAAAACATTTTTATAACGCAAAGTTAAGGTATAAAAAAATAAACAAAAACAAATCCCAAAAAATAGTAACCAAAAGACTAAAAATAAATAACAATAATTTTGAAAATAATAAACAAATGGAAAGATTTTTCAATGGTTGTAAAGTTTGGTATCACGATCAGATGTCTAATTAATTTGTCAACTTACACAATACATGTTTGTTATGTGGAAAGATGAAATAAACCGAGACTCGCAAATAAATCTACAGGCTCACAAAACTCATCATACCATTCTGGAAGGATTAGATCACAACTTTACGTAATGACGAATGTTGCACCAATGTTTTGTTATAAAACAGCCTGAAAACTGTACACATCCCCCTACCCTCTCAGTCACTCTCTCGGTTTGTCTCCTTCCTCCATCCATGCCCATTCCCATTTTTTGTGTGAAATATTAAACCCGTTGGCAAAATCAATAGGATAATTACGTGTGGAGGTCAAACAACAATCAACAACCGAACGCCACGGGTGCGCTTTTAATGAAAATCATGCCGAGGGAAACCCTTGCACCGGCATCGTCGGGAGTGCATCGCCCCGGCACAGGCCCTCATCATGTGCTGCGGTTGGGGCTCAGAAAAACGGCCAAACGAGGTGTGCGCGCGTGCCTCGCCGGTCGGCAAACAGCGCACCAGGCCGCGGCCATATCGGGCCGGTAAGTATTATAACGCCACTTTTACGATCGAAGGATGCTGCGAAAAGTGCAAAATTGTGTGAATCGTGCCGTGCGCCGCTGGGAGAAAGAAAGGAGAATGTGTGACGAAAAAGTGAACGAACAAACGAACGTGGAGTGGTAAAGTAGTGCAAATGCGCCAATGCAAGTGCGCCAGGAAAGCGAAGTGACGCTAGAGAGAGGGAAGGAAAGACAGAAAGAAAGTGTTGCATAATATTTTTCGTACGTTGCCGGCTGCATCTCGCCAGCGATCCGGCAACGGCACACAAACATACTCGTCGCAGCCAGTCAGGAGAGGGTTACAAAGTTGTCCAATGGGGCGAAAGAAAAAGGCTGGTGTTGGCGGAGATTGTGCGGATGCTACCAACCCCCCCATAATTGCTTCGGTAACAGAAACCCCTCAGCATCAATAACAACAACATCGTAAAAAACACGCATCGAAGCAATCGAATCAAGTCGAACTCTTTCCTTTCCCACCGCATGCAGACAAATGTAGAACAACCGTGTGCTCTCACTCCATTTCGCATTGGCGTAGATTTTCCTGCGGAAAACTGGCACACGCATGAAGCAGGTAGGTACATAAGAGCCACGGAACCGCTGAAGAGAAGGGCAGTCGACGACGGTTTGGACGAAGTTCGATTGTCTTGTGTCTTGTTTCGCTCCTTAATTCGGGAAACGATGTGGTTGTGTCGACTTAATCCACGCTTTCTTGTACACGAAGTTCATTCACCTGTCATTTAGTGAAACATTAAAGAGGAAATCTAATTTAATTGCAATTGAACAAAAACCAGGAAGATAAACCATATACGAAAATAAGAAATCATTCCACACAATGTGGAACCTGAATATAGAAAGATAGGAGTAGATGTTTTCCTAGATCGGACAAACTTTTATGTTTCCATGAATCAGTATTCACCTGAGTTTACATTCCTTAAATTTAAGTTCTCCTTACATTGTTTAATTGTAGGTATTTCTACGCGTGAAAGTATCCTTTAACTTTTGCAGATTCGTCATTCTGGGCTTCCAACATTAACCTGCTTATGCTTTGTCGCTCTTCTTTCCAACCAACCTTCCTTCTGGGCAACCTCGAGTCGCCGTGCATTCAACTCTAAATTGGATGATCGGCTACCCGGTGTGCGATTCCAGTTGCTCCGCTGGTCGCAAAACGGTATCCACGGATGACGAATTGCGGCGCCCAACTCCTGTGGATCATAAAGCCTGCCCGGCGGTCAATAGAGGTCTCCCCTGCTGGACGTGACGTAACGAACGTGTTTCGCTAGACTCTTTTTCTTTCCTGAAGCTGCCGCATAGAGTGCCTCCATTTAAAGCTCCCTCGAACAGCAGGAAGGGAGCTGCAATATTGTCGCCCATGAGCTGCAATGAGAGCTCGCAGGATTGTAAACAAATCCAGTCGTTACGTCCTACGCTCGACCGGTCGGAGCTGAAGATCTCGGACATTGCCCTAATGCGGCGATGGCGTACCCTAGTAGCCCGGTGCTATGGTTGCCTTTCTCCTGCCAAGGAAACTGCAAGTGCATTGCAACAGATTGTTGTCCCGCCAAAGAGAAGCCCTTTGCTGCGCGATTCATTTTTTTTCTTCTCCTTGACTCATTGCGATCGGTGGGACAGTAGGTCGGCCCTGTCATTGCTCCAATTTGCCGTAATTGATGTGAACCTATTTTTACCCACACCCTCCGAGCCATTGCCACCATCACACAGAAGGTTGTGCGTCTGATCGCGATGCGTGCGGTTTAAAGGTGGGTTCGTCGCTTACCAGAAGTTTTTTGATTTTCTTGATGAAAACGGCTTTGCAGACAGCATTGGGGGGCTCGTTGGCTGGAGTTGATGCAAAACATAGTGAGAAATGCTTCATGCGATCGAGTGTCTGTGTATGTGTGTTTGTGTGAGTATAATAAGCTTAAGATTGATTTTATTTCCGAAAAACAACAACCCCACCCGGTCTGCGAATTTTCAACCTGCCGTTGGAATGTTACGTCCTTATCTTCGTGCGTCCGTCTATCCGTGCGTGCGTGACATCAAAGCCTTTTTTTCGTTTCAACGTCCTCCTCGACTTTTCACGGTATGATGCGTAACCGGCGCCTTGGTTGCTGCGTGCATGGTTTTCCCTTTTTTTCGAATTTTTCTTTTCACACCAGCCAGCCATTTTTCGGCTACACACACACCCTCGAGGCAAACTCGATGGCAATCGGTAGCAATCCGTTACGGTCGGGCCGAAGCCACGCGATTGCACAACTTTCGCCTGCCCTCCGCGAGCGTAACCGGCGTTCAGGTTCGGTGTGCTCCACTATCTGTGCCACATCATGCCGCGAGGATGCAGATGCGTCCGTACGCCAAGATTGAATCCGCTCAGGGCAACAAAAGAAAAATAAACCCCCCCACTGATTCGATCGATGATTCGGCCCCCCGAAACCCGCACGCCATTGGAGGCTAGTGTGAAGGTCAATTTGATGGAAAAGCCTAACGCGCAGATCGGGTTTTACCCTTTTTTCGGTCTGTTTTCGGCCGATGGCCTCCATAGCTCAGTTATTCAGTCAGCTTTTCCGTCGCATTTAGGGCTTGTCGTTTCGGTGGTTTCGGTTTTCTCGCTTTTAATTATTATTCCTTCAACCGATCGTTAGACATTCGTTTGGTGGTGTGTTTTCCGAACCCTTTTTTTTTTACTCTACTCCACACAACACAGCCGATGGCCGGTGAAAATTGATTCATAAAATCAGATACCTTAGCAATGAGTGCACACCACGGCGTTGAAGGAAGCCGTTAAATTGCCTCCATCAGGTGTACGCGGACACGTTCGCGGGCGAACGACTCTCTACCTCTATCTCGTTCACGGCGTTCAAGATTAATAGAAAGCCTTCGAACGATGCAGCGCGAGTATGTGCTCGGATGGCGCGCGGCGGATGGCAAGGTTGTGTGTGGAGGGAAATAATAAAAACAAACGAAAAACCTTTCCAAAAATGCACCTCCAATGTCGTGAAGTCAATTGGAACGCAGAAGGGGGAAATAATCGAAGGCTGGAAAAGTATGCTTTATGGTTTCGAAAAACTGATAATCCTATTTAGGAAAATATTGAAGCAATACAGGAGACGCAAAATCATTACTTTGAAAGAAGGTTTAAATATGTTGGCAAATAATATAAATTGCATAGGTAGTATTATAGTTTCATCTTACTGCCAAAGATTCTTTTTCTATTAGAAAAATTTATAAAATCTTCTCTAACATAGAACATTTTTTGAAAAATAAAAGAAAAAAATCAAAATAAGCGCTCCAATGAAAACACTTGCCAGTTTAAATTACAGAGAGTGTCCCAACACCGTTTCTAAACGCCATGAGTATGCAAAAATTTTCCCTCGCCGAAATCGGTCAATCGAACGCACCACGTACCTTCCCTTTCTCTCGCCTCAAGGTCTGTGTCACAAAAAAGGCCGAATAAAAACAACATAAGAAACCTTTTTACGCACGAAAATAAGAAACCATTTGCGTACGGTTGTGGACGAGCGTCTTTCCTTTCGAAAGCATTAAGCGCGATATTGTTTTTCCCAACCGTGCGCCATGTCGCTTGCAAGCGCATGGTTAATCCCTTGCGATGGTCAGTCTTTTTTTTGTGCGTCGCAATGCACAAAACCGTTGAAAAGCGATGTAAAACCAAAAAATAACTGTACAAATGATGGGAGCCTCAACGGTCGAGTGAATTTAATTGGGCTGGACAATGAAGGAGTGTAATGCGCTCCAAACCTTGTAATGCAATGAGAATAGTTTGAAGAGAGAAGCAACGGAAGTCCTTTCCTATCGGATTTTTAGGGAAAGGACTCACTTTGCTTTAAAAACATTCAATGGGGATTATACAATTTACCTCCATTTCCCGCGAACGCTTCGTAGCTGAAGATTATGTCCTCAACCACAACAAGGTCGTCTTTGGCGCAAGTTATAATCTAATTAAAATAATTATGATCATAAAGCCGTCTTGATCGAGACGTTGATGATGATGATGATGATGATTGTGATGGCAATGGTTTCTTGCACAATGGCAGCACAACTGTGGTATTATTCAGTGGCGCAAGCTGAACGATACCTTTCGGACAGGACGGGTTTGTAAGGAACCGTATTCATCTTGTGTCATTAATGTTGGCCCTCACCAGTGTGGTGGTAAAAGCAGTGGCAAAAAGCAAACAGAACCGTCCAGAAGCTCCGGTCACATTCATGTTGTGTTGTTATTGCTCAACCAACCAGCTCAGGTTTTATTGCTTACTTGAATAGTAAAATTTATTTTTATTCGATTGCGTTACAGAATATACTAAACATTTACTTTACCTGTGTAAACAATTTTAAGTACCGATTTGATGTTTCACGAGAGTCCAAAACTCTCCCTTGGTAAGCAAATACTAGTGGATGTTGTCTACGATTAATTATAAATCAGACCCCCGAATGCATTCACCCTTTATGGTGCATAAGCCTTCCATAATCATAACAATTAATGGGTGGAAAAGAACTAACACCAACACCAAACCCACCCACGCTTATGCAGGGCGATAATCCGTCCGTTTCAATAAATCCCGCCGAAGCATAAACCATGGCAAGCCCACGTACCACGCGCACCACCACCAACACCGGGTGTGCCGGAAAGCTAATCCCGAGCCCAAAGTGGCCATGGAAAATCGAGGAAAATTACCAAACTGAACGGAAAATGGAAAGCGTAAATTAATCACACCACCACCGCACCACCATAAGCTAAGTCTCTTTTTCCAGTCGAAGGTAAGTCATCTTGTTTTTCCCGCCAGTCTTTCGAACGGACGTTGGAGGAATTGATTCGAATACGACACGCGGGGGGTCGGTTTTTCTTTGTTGCTCCGTACGGACGGTGAAGGAAATGGGCCGGCAATGATTGGTGCATGTAGACGGTATGCACGGTATGTCGGTAAAATGCCACAAAGTCGAGCCACTGTCTCAAACATAACTGTCTGCGTAGTGCAGCGTAATTGTGGCCGCCCGTGTGGGTTTCACACACTCCCGAATGCAGCCAGTTTCGCTCATCAACAGCATCAAATTAAGGTAAATTGAAACTAAATGTAGCTGGTGTGATCGAATCGAATATGTATACTCACGATTATAACATGAATTTCCAATGTAAAGGTAGTTAGAATTATTAGCAAATAATCATTAAACCAAACATTTGTTTTGGATATGATATATTACTTTAAAGCAGGAAAACTCGAAACCAAAATTTCAAATCTGTATCTATCTGTCAAATAGATGTATGGAGGAAATCATACAAAGTATGTCAACTATATTAATTTAAAATTTATAAAAAATTATCAAAAGTTCCAAGAGACACAACTCATAACGTGTTATTTGTAAAAGAAAGTGTACGGATTAAAGCACAGAAAGTTAGTAACAAAAGATCTTTAAGTAAGATAAATGCAATTGAAAAGGTGCAAAATAATTTCTCAAGCAAATTCAAGAGAATGAAATATAGAATCGTTCATTTTTCTTGACACGATCACGACTGTAATCTTTGATGATGAACTTTATCTTGATTTTTTACATTATGATCTAATCAAACATAACTATGGAATTAATGTTATTAGAACATTTTATTAAAGACCAAATTTGAAGATCGGCATATGCAAATGGCCATTTATTGCACAGAACCCGTGGATGCGATGTAGAAAGAGCGATCGTTTTATGAGTACCTTGGACAAAGTACATCTATTAATAATTAGTGAAAGTGGTCCCTGCTTTATGGCTGGCTCAATTGTGCCCAGTATATAATGGTTATGTTGGAACGGTCACCAAATCTTGTTGCCACCGGAATGATTTCTTTCACCTCTTCCCCTCCTACTCTCTTTAGACGACAGGCACTCATTTAATGTTGCTCGTCATTCTCTAACTTTACGAGCAACGATTAATCAGAGCTCGTGAACAAACCTAATTGGAAAGCTATGAAATCTTACTTTTATTTACGAAAGCCTAACAGAGATGGTTATCAGAACAAATGTTTTTTTTTTCGCCAGAAGCAGGGTGGAGTTCGTTCTGCAATGCATCTGAAAAGAAAACAGTTCCGTGTTGATCCCTGGTGACAGTGAAAATTAACCACATTCGCATAAATCAAACAGCTTGTTACATTTGCATAATTAACTTAACCTTCGCCACGGCAAAACACTTCTGTGTCACTCCGAGCCAAAGTCGGTAGCATTTCATAACCGTACCGCAGAGTGTGGAGCTCCATTGGGGATGCAATTCACGTGCATAAATGCATCATGTACGTGGGCCGGTAATAAACTATCAACTGCCTAGCGTTAAATATCCATTATTGTCATTCCCGATGCTGCTCGATCGAGTGTTACGCCGAATTCACATGTCGTGTGTCATGATTTTTGCGGCACATAAAACCAAACGCCAACATAACCACCCGGCTAATGATTGCGAACGCAGAGACAGCAGAGTCGATGTGTGCGATTGTTCTTCACCTCCCTCAGATCGCGTCCACTTTCTTCGGTGGTTTTGCTCATTACGGCCAGGCATGTACGAATGTTTGCTTCTTTTCAGCCACCTTCTCCTGGTTAATCCACCAGCCTGTGTCTCGACAATAAGAAGGCATAAGAGAGTGACTGCATAATTGGCAAACGCCCAACGACGTGTTGGATCGCAGCATCGGCTTTGTGGAGGTCTCGCACGTCAGAAAGGAGATATTTATGATTACAAATTACATGTATGTCTTCAGTCGGTCGGTGCAAATTGTCCACCAACCGATGGGAAACCGATGAGGGATGTGAAATTGTGAGTTTTTGTTATTAAATAACTCCTCGGCCTTTCAATTCCATGAACCAGTAGGGACCAGTATTTAAAATGTTGAGGCCAAAGGAAAAAAAAGACCTGGAAAAATCGGTTTTCCTAAAGTCTATAACGGTTTATGGTTTGAAATGAATATTATATATACTTTCCTTTTTATTTGAGATTTAGTAACTTTTATGATTTTTTTTTTTTCAGAATATTGTAGGTAAGCTTATTGAAGTTTATTTTAATATAATAAACAGAATTTTAATTTAGAAAAAAAAATAATGATATCTGAAATGAAGCTGGAAAATTGCATAAAAATCAATGCTTTAAATTCCAATTGTGTGACCGGTTTTTTTTACCTCGGACGCGTTTGAGTGGCTTGGGAAAAACTATCCACCATAAGTGGACGCGATCGGTAAACCGTCCGAACAGTTACGGGGCGTTCTTAAAGTGTTACAATAATAGTTTCCCTACTAAAAGGCTCTTATTGGCATAATTACGTAAAATTACCCACAGCCAAACGGTTATGTATTTATTGCCTTTTAACCTCAACCCAACCGGCGTCCCGCGGCACTCGTGGCCGCCCGTCATAAAGTGGGGAACCGGGAGTGGAAACATAAAGCATACTTACCAAAGCCCAAGCGTGCGCCCCTTAGTTCGTTCGGGGCAGCCTCTCTTCAGCCAGAACCGGCAACCTTTTCTGCTCGGGGAACCCGAAGCAAAAGAAGCCCCGATGTCGCATGCCTACACCGAGGCAATCGGCGCCAGCGTTCAATTCCTCCAATGCACGCCGTGTAAATCATTAAAAGCCACCTAGAAGCCACCACCCACCCATCCTCCACCTCCCCCGGAGGGTGCCATGCTGTTCACCTCCCATGCATGTGCATGCTCCACTTATCCTGGGCCGCGATCGTTCGTCCGGGGCGCACACCGGGTAATTTCTCACGGTACATTATTCCGCACCGGGTCGGTCGGTGTCGTTTGTCGTTTTACGTAAGTGTTCGAGTGGCGTACGTTTGCGTGGAGCCACGCAAACATCCAGCGGACGGCTGACATGTTCCTAGTGTTTTTTTATTATTTTGTTTTCGTTTCCTACTTAGTGTCCGTAATGATTCCAATCGGCCCGTACACCCCTCGAGTTCGCTGACGGCGTTTGACATTTGCTCCACTTTTCCATCGTTTCGGATGTCTTCTCGCATCGACACAATTGCACGATTTTTTCCTCCCAAAATGATCGACAAGAGACGCATGGAGAGTGGGATCCTCGATCGGCTACGGTTCACGGTGAAGCCTCACGTGCTCGCATTGACTAAAGCCCGGGATTAGGCAACTACGGTGGGTTTGTGCGAACAAAAACAGGTAAGTACCGTGTGCGAGTAATTGGTACGGGTTTGCGACATCCAGTGGGACGAGAAACATGACATGACGCCGAAAAGCGAACTGACCGTAGCTAATTTGTCGCCAATATTTTTGAGGTGCCTTTGCCAAAAGCAGGACTACTACTTGCGATAGCTTGCCATTTTGTTGCTAATATAAGAAACAATTTAACATTCATTTTTTAATTGATTAACTGATTCTAAGTGATAAAAATAAAGGCATTTAAAGGCATTAAAAATAAAAGCTCCGGGAAACACGCTTTTATAACATAACAAAACATTATCTAGGTATAAATAAACGGCAACTAAACTTTTCATATAGGCAACGGCCGTCTTACAAAAATAAAAAAAATAATATCGTTGGACTGTAATAAGTATGTGCAATTGATGGACACAGATAAATTAATTGAACCACGAAAAAATAACCACCTTCAATCATTTGAAATGCAAAATATCTTTCCGCGGATTTTCCCAATTGATTGAGTAGTTATGTTTTTGTCTATCTAGATTCCTCTGCGACTACCAATTCAGGGACAGGAAAGGAGGAAAATAGTAAAAGGAGAGCATAAAGCGAATTTTCCTCCATTTTCTATTACTTTTTGAGGGCCATCGTCATCAAAAGAATATGAGATCTATTCGATTTTAAATAAAATGATCCAGAAATTTTAAAGTAAGTTTTTACGTCTGGGGATAAGATCCTGCTTAACTCCGTTATTACTTTACGGGTAATGGACAACCAGCTTGAGCTTTTAAAGGTACCTCGAATCATGGCAGGATGATGGCTGATATCTTCCAATCCTCTTTTAATTGGAGTTATGTATCCGAATTGATCTTCCTTCGATGCACTTCGGACCGTTATTCTCTATTCTTGCAGTTTTCCGAATCAGGCAGAACTGGTTCACGATATATCAATCAACGATGATCCTCTACCAACATAAAATACACTGAGTTTCAAAGATAATTAATTTCTAACAAATTTATCACTCATGTCTTCTGGAAAAGTATTTCTGAAAACTTTAGTCAATCAAATTCTTTAATTACTTCTTAACCAAGATTTATTCTCCCTTACTGCCGCATACAATTTTTCACATCATCGCATTTTGCGCATTACTAGCAAAAAAGTAATTTTTTGGAAATCTCACCCGACCAAACCAAAACTCCCACCTTCATGCTAACCAATTTCGTTTCCTTACTTACGGCCACACAGCGATTGCCTGGTGCATAGATGGAAAAGTATAAACGACCGCTGCACATATTGAAAGCGATAAGATGCATCCAATTTAGCTCATGTTTTTGATGTACTCCTCAACCTCCTCCTTGGTGAACATTCTAAACAGTGCGTCCGGCGTCATGGTCATAACTTCCACGTTCGTAGAGTTAAGCTTCTCTTCCATGACCTGCTTGAGAGTGCTAAGGGCCAGATTGATCGCCTCTTTTATCGTCATTGTGGGCAGATAGTACTCCTGGATAGAACGGAAGGGATAGAATTAATCAATACCAACATCTCGGATCCGGATTTAACTACCCTTTTACCACTTACTTGCAAATTCTGCTGCGCTCCTTCACTACCAGAACCGATCGCCTTCGCATCGAACCGTATGTATGTACCGGAGGGATCCATGTGCCACAGCTGTGGTTCTCCGTTTTCGATGCCGGCAAAAAGAATAGCCACCCCGAACGGGCGACTCATGGCCGAATCCGTATCGTCTCCATCGCCAAACTGAATGGCAACGTTAGACACGGCCTGTGCGCACGATTCCACCGACATACGCTCGTTGTACACGAACCAATGGTTCTGGCACTCGACGCGAGCCCGGTCCAGCAGAGTCCGCGAGTCGGCCATCAGGCCAGACGTAGCGCATCCGATGTGGCGATCTACTTCTACGATTTTCTCCACCTTCGAGGGTTCCATCAGGGATGAGGTAATTCTTTTCTCCACCGCCATCACCACACCTTGAACGGGAGTATCAACCGTGTTACTAAATGTGCAGATCATCATCGGTACGGACTGGCGTCATACGAACGATGTTGTTCCAACGAAACTTACCCTCCGGTGTGCTGATGCCGATGGCTGTGGACCCAAATTTGATTGCCTCGATGGCATACTCGACCTGGAACAGGCGTCCCTCGGGGGAGAAGGTGTTCACACCGCGATCGTATTCGGAGCGGGTCAGGAACATCTAAAACAAATCCGAATAACAACACAAACTCCAATGAGGTTATGTTTACGTGACAAAGCAATTGCGAGTACGGGGCCAAGGGGAGGGATTTCCTTGAACGAATAATAAGAAATTGCAGACCACTGTCTTTGCGATTACCTTGCACAAGTTTGTTTGATATTTATTCACTAAATGCAACCGAAAATCAAACTACAGAAAACTTCGGACAAGAGCGAACAACAGCGGCGAATGAATGACAAACAACTTTCATAAACTGTCACAGTAGTCTAGAGTGGTAAGTACCGCTAGTTCAAAATCCTCTATCATGCATCCGTACCGGAACGGAACTATGGTTCCGAAATTTCTTTCAAAATTTATTCGAATCTTGGCGTAAACAAAATCTTATAATTGTTATAATTATTCAACAAACATGTATGGATGATCAGATAAAACGATCTACAAAAACAGTACTTTCATTTATAAATCCAAACATACTAGACTGCACCCACCGTTCCACTAGCTTTTAATTGTTGCCCATCACTAGATTGATAGATGACAAATTTTAAAACGAACCGGTTCAACACGGAGGGAAAAATGTTTAAGGTTTTTTATGGCTGTTTCAAAATTTAAAAATTTTAGAAAACTAATTGAACTGGGGAATGCGGTCAAAAATGGTCGGACAGCCACATAAATAGCTTATTTCCTACAATCAGTAACTAATAAACAGTATTCTAACCAAAGAAAAATTAATAAAATTCCAAAAGAACAACCGTGTCTGAGCACTCCCGCCAAACACGTTTCCCGGCGCATGGCGGCGTTCTTTAAATCAAGTTCGTACAATCGTAGACATAGCAACGGTTACTAGCACCCGAATGCGTTTCGATAACAGTTGTTTACTTTTCGTTCTGGTCGAGGAATTAGTCTATCGGTAACCCTTCCCATCGAAGCTTCATCCCACTCTGAGCTGCAACGCGCACCTTTTCGGGATTTTAGTGAAGGTGTTCTCTTGAACTAGAAACCAAATTGCCAAAAATAGTGTCGAGGTAAATTGGTGCTGCCATTTGGTTTACCGTTCGATGTGCTTGCAGTTAAAGGGGTGCATTTACCGGTATTTCACGACCAGCTCTTCCTAATCGTGGTGAACCGTGAGCGTTCTTGAACTGGCGGAAGGCAGCATTGATATTGACTCTAGTTTTATCCTTTTGAGTGAGCCGTGGCAGAATTTCAAGGATCCAAGATGACCAAGCATAAAGTATTCTCCAAAAAGGCCAAGACCAACCTAACCCATCTGTATTTGAATGATAAAAATATGACCAAAATTGTAAGTACCACCGGAAACTAACAACATATCAGCCTGCTTAGTTTATTAGGACCTTCTTTATCGTATGAAGAAATTTATTCAAAATCGATTTTCCAATGCTAAAAAAATTGAGGCTTTCGTTTATCGATGACCGATTGCCAAAATTCCTGTTCGCCCGGCGTAAACTCATCATGTAGGTTTTTTCCTTCCAATAACCCTGCGCCGGTGTTGTGCACTTCCGGAACCGCTTTTGCCGGCTTCCTTCATCCAAGGTCCTGCATTTTTGTACTGTCAGCATGATTGAAAAGGTCAGCCATGAGTCGCTGAACGCTTTTCCGAACACGTCGTACGCCCAATTTCGCACAATAAATGGAGGGTAAATTAAAAAAAAAATATATATGTCTGTCACGTTGACGGGGAAAGCGTTTGTTCCTTTCGGCATTTTGGTGTTATTTTTCCATACCAACGGGAAGGCTAACTTTCACCGGCATTTCATCGACGTATTGGAGTGATTTGAATTTTTTTAGGACCTCGAAAACATAGAGAAAAACGATATGCATACGATATGAAAAAAAAAGAATCCATAGCAAAGTAAATTGTAAATAGTTAGAACCTTTTTCTTTGAGCTACGCCTTTTTTAACTTAGGCTCGCAGGAAGACATCACCATGCATTTTGTCCATAGTTTTTGAATGCTTTCATAATTCATATTTGACTTTGTTTGGTGATTGGAGTTATTCTTCGCTACATCTGTTGTAAAAGAAGAATAAACAAAACTAAATTTGAATTAATTTTTCATCTATCTTAACCCTCTCCTGTTTTTTTTTTTAGAACACCATCTATCCAACCAAAAACATTCTGGTGCTATACTTGCATAACAACCAAATTAGTAAAATCGAAAAACTTGGCGCGTTCGCACATCTCACGCATCTCTACCTACAGTGGAACAACCTGCGGAAGATCGAAAACCTGGAAAGTTTGAAAAATCTAAAACAACTTTACCTGGGCTACAACAAAATCACACGGTTGGAGAATTTGGGTGGTTTGAAAAAGCTCGAACAGGTTCACATCGAACGCCAGCAGCTCGACGGAACGATGCGGTTCGAGTTCGATCCCGAATGCGTTTGCGCTTTAGCGGTAGGACGGGAGGAATGTTTCCCTAAAGTAGCCGTTTTGCTAAAAATTTGTATGTTTTAACTCATCCCATAGAATCATCTTAAAGTGCTTAACATTAAGAAACTGAAGCTTGCCAACATTGACGCCCTGGAGCCCTTGTGGAAGCTGGAGATTTTGCTCGCCTCGGAGAACAACTTTAAGTCCACGGACGACGTGACACCGGTTGTTAGTGCCCTTTATTCGCTGCGGGTGCTGGACCTCCAGGGTTGTGCGGCACAACGGGATGTCCACTATCGGGAGAAAGTGACCGCTGCTGCGGGCCATAAGCTGTGTCAGTATAAGGGAATCACCAAATCTACAACGATCCTGTAACTATGCCTACTCTTTCCTACTTCACAGTGCTCTTGGATGGCAAAATGATATCCCAGTCGACGCGCAACTTTATCAAAAACTTCCAAAGCGTCAAGCTGGAGAAGCAACGGCGGGCCAGCGAGAAGCCCAAGACGGCCGAAAACACCTCCAAATCGTCCTTCGAAAGTGTCAGCGAACGGAGCAGCGGTGCAGGTGGAAGCGGTGGTGGTGGTGGCGGTGGAGGAAGTGGCTGCGGTGGAGGCGGAGGAGGATTCGTCGATCCGTTTAGTGCCGCCCTGCCGCTGCATCCATTCCCCGGCAACTCGCTGTTCCAAGTGTCGACCCGGCGTCCGGTCTGCACGCGCGTCCTCCGGAAGCCGATCAAATCTCCGCTGCTCACGAAAACCATGTCGGCCAACTTTTGCGACGAGATGGCGTTCCGCTCGAACGAACTACATCCGGCCGCGGCCGTCGTC
>KE525057.1:941014-974789 GCA_000441895.2 Anopheles sinensis | reverse complement strand
AATTTGATTGCATAATAGGGGCGATCATGAAATCGTCGCTTCGTTTTAGCGGTCGCCTAGGATACTCATTTATTCATTTCAGTCGCTAAAGGTTCATTATAATGAACAGATGAGCGACCTTTAGCGACAAATGAGTTTCCTTAGCGACCGCTAAACCGAAACGACGATTTCATGATAGCCCCTAATGTGTGTCTGTAAACATATTCATTTGTAAAACTTTGCGCCGCTAAGCTTTTGTGCGTTTAATTTAAGCTTTTGTGTGTTTAGGAGAGTTTGCAAACAAAAAATGTCTAGCTAACAAGTAAATACTGCTATTGATTATCCTTTCGATTGCCGACTTTAATTGTAAGATGAGTGTCTGATTACGCCGTTTGGAGGTCTGATTATCTGATGGTATAAAACGTTGCATTTCCTTTCTACCGCCAATGTTACAAAATAAAATTTATTTTCGTCCCCCCATAGCACCTGTAGTCCAAGCAAGCAATGGTTTGTGCCACCATTTTACGCGGGGTGCTATGTAGGAAGAAAAATTGACATCGTCGCGAACTAAGTACACTGGTAACTGGTAACTGGTTGCTAAGTACTGGTTTAAGTAAAACCTCACCACGTGTTGGTGGATAAGGGAGGCCCTTTTTCGATAGGAGACGAAAGTGATCGACGACTAGATCATCGAAGTTTTCTTTGTTGAATTAACCCCTCATCTGTTTGCTTTATCTACCACGGTCTGAACATTAAATGGTTATAAAAGAATACACGTGGGCTATTATTTTTCTTTTGAAAAACGGATAAAAACATTCATCACGGGAATTTAAAACTTGCCAGTTTAAAATAAATTAACACGGAATGCTAAAATGCACAAAGAAAAATATCCTAGTTTCAGTATAAGTCATTCTAAACACAATCACATGAACATAACAGTTAAGGTTCAAATCCTAATACTATTGTTACAATTCTTCTTCTTAATTGGCTCAACATCCCCAAGTGGGACTGGGACTCTCTCCGTAGAGAGTTACTGTGACCGATAGACGGTACATTTATAGAACGGTTGTCAGCCGTTCGTAATACAGTGGGGTGTCAGACTATTATTACAATGGTCTTCCATAAATCTGCCGTACTTTGGATTAGCGTAATCTGTTTATGCAGTTTACTAAAACCTAAAGCTTCAAACCTAAGTGTTAATACTTTCCGTAACACTATTTTCCGAAAAATATGAAAAAGTGAGGAGACATTTTTAAAACAATTTGTTTTTAAATCTGTCACACAGTTGAGAGGTTAAAGCAACAATAGTTTTTGGTAAAGCAAAGTATTCTTAGCTTATCTTGTCTTGAAGAGTTAAAAAGTGTGGTCCTACTTTCACCTCACATGCTCACCTTTTCTACCATCAGATGACCGACACAAACAAACCAATCTCTTTGTCTGAATTGTTCAATTGATTGTTTCGCAATGGTTGGCTTTCAGTTTTCGGTGCATGATTTAAACGGTGGCGGTGCTTAATTTTTAATCCTCCCCTTTGCCTTCCCTCGGATGATTCAATCATCCAACGCAAAAGAAACGCAAAGATACACTATCATAACTCAAACAAAAAGAATGAAAAAAAGATACGCATGGACCTTCTTTCCCTCTACAACCTGGTTTTGTCGCGATGATTCTTGGCGTAATTTCACGGAAATTTTTCCTACTGAATCTTTTGTCTACAATGGCGTGCCGCAACGTTTGTTCCGTGATTTCTTTTGCATCTGTTTATACCGATGTGTTTATATATATGTTTGTTTGTGTGTGTTTGTGTGTATATATATAGGGAATACTAAAAGATATTATTACTGTTTCTTTCTGGCTACACTACACCATTCGCACCAGCGCATCGCAAACATTCCTCCTACCGCACACCAAGTTTCCTTTGCTTTCCTTTTTATCCACACGATTTATAACAAGAAAAAACCCTCTTTTGCTCCTACTCCAGATCGATCATTGCTGGCAGATTTACGTGTAGCCCTTCATCATCATCATGCTGTGCCAGTGATGATTGTGTGGTACGGTTCGTCCCCATTCGTCCAACAGACGCGCACGTCATCTATCTCATCCTTAAAATCATCCTAACCTAATGCATTTCTTCTAAAAACATACACAGGTGTGCCGATTATCGTCGTTCGTCGTGGTATCGCCGATCATCTTGAAACAGCATTTTGAGCATCGTTATGCATCTCTTCAATGCAGATTACGCATTGCTCTCCCATCTTACCCCCCCCTTCGGTAATCTTGGGGCTTCGTGAAGGGGGATTCCGTTACAAGTACGTCACGCCGTTACACTAGGACGAAGACTCACCAGCAAACATACTTTAAACCACAGTATCTGATTCATCGGCGACAATTCTTCGCTTCCACAATACAATATTTACAATAATGTCCACGACGTCGTCGTCTCCAACCCCGGTGTTATTTGTATCATTTTCCTATTGATTCTTTTTTTTCGATTTTTCTGCCATTATTTAGCTTTGTTCAGCTTTCCGGGTTGCGGGCGACCTACACAGCCCGTGCGTGCCCTTTGTGCCGTAATTTCTTCCTTCCCCCCCATCATCATCATCATCTTCATCATTGGCTTTTAACTAATTGTATTGGACTGTTGTTGTGGTAGTGTTTCGGAGGGGAAAGGGGTAGGTTACGAAAGAGAGTGGTGCACGTTGTTACCTCCGAAGGTAACAGGTGAAATTGGTATGCTATTGTGGTGGTCCGCTGTGCGGTAGAGTTGGCGGGGCACCCTGTAGAGTAAAGTGACAATCCATCGGTGTGTCGAGGAGGGTTGTTGGTTGGTTGGTTGGTGGTGATATTGAAGATTTTGTTCAGGGAGGTTGTGGTGGTGGTGGTGGTGGTGTGGATTTTGTTTGTTTTGTTCGATCCAACAACGCACACGCCGTTCATCAAGATCCCCAGGAGCGGCACACAGAGAGGATTAGAAAATAAATCATAACTTTAGTTCCATGTTGATCGACAGGGACGATGTCTTTTCGCGTGCATATCTCGATCTTCTCGACCATCTCAAACCCGGCGCTACCATTCCACCGCCACGGGAAAGTTCGGGCCGGTTCACTCTCCGTGTTCCTGTTTCATACTACTTACAGGTAGCGCAGGGTAGCCGGACTGGTGCAGGATGTGCGGAGGTAGTTTCGGACCATCCTCAGCCTTTTCCTCCTCTCGCCGCTTCAGGCAGGCCGCCTTAGGGTTTAGATTGCGTTCTGCAAAGCAAATAATAAGTGAGAAGCGATTAAATGGGATGAACGGGGGAAAACCTAATTGCAACACAAACTTACCTCTCACTTGTTGCTCGAGAGTCATTATCACTTCAACAGCCATGTTCAGTATACCCAGTTTGGTCTGCGGTTTGTCCGATTTCAGGTGCGACATGCACATTCGACCGAGCTCCTTCAGCGCCTCGTTAATATCCCGAATACGTATTCTGCGGATTTAGAAGCAAAAGAGCGTGTTAGAATTAGGTCAATAGTCCTGCTTTACACGAGCTTACCTTTCGCGAGCATTGTTCGCCTGCCTTCGCTCCCGCTCCTTCCGATCCTTGGCCAGCGGATCCAAATCGTCGTCATCATCGTCGTCGTCCGCGCTGGAACAACTGCGCGAGGTTTTACTACTAAGTACAAATGTTCACGAGACAGTACCGTAAACGCCACGAGGGTGAACGAAAAAAGGGACGGAAAATTAAGGGGAAAACAAAAGAAAAGGAAAGAAAACGAAAAAGAAAAAAACAACAGTGTGATGAATCGGTCTAACATAACATAAAACTTATGACATAACGAAATGAAAACAAAATACTGTATTCTTCAAAGAGTAGTGAAGTATAGAAAATTGTAACTTTGAAACCGTACGGATTGACAAATTGAACCAAGTAAGATAATTTCAATTTAAAACAAAAGATTTAACTCAAAGTAATCTCATCACCCGAAACTCGTGGGTCTCGTTCTTACAACTACCCTTCCCCCCAAAAGAGATAAGAATCTAAACTAAAAGGACCATAAGAATGACTTACTACTTGCGCTGCCGTTTGGCACCCTTCGCTGGACCCTGCACCGAGCTGCTCGGCTTGGTATCGGAATCTGGCGGTTCTTTACGTTTCTCTGCAGATAGATGGTAAACTGTTTTTTTAGATGATAACGTTGATAGTAAATCACCTATGAGTATTTCTTGTGTGCTTGCTTGGGCTCCCTCCCCCGCGGGGGAGAGGAGTATGTTCGTTGGCGGATGTTGGAGGCGAAACTTACTGTTGTTCACGTTCACGGCGGCACTGTTGGGCAGTCGTTCCGTTTTGACCGGCGCGGCCGACAGCTCGGACGGGGCATCGTGCTGCAGCTGGGAGGAAGGTGGAATGATCGGTCCCGCACCGCCGCCGCCGCCGCCGCCGCCGGTCGAATACGGGGACGCAGTGGCGGCGGGATCGATCGAAGAGAGCGACACGCCGACCTGGGGCTCGCAGTGATTCCGCAGCACATCGAGCGCATCACCCAACCGCTCCTCCATGCGCGAACCCTGCAAGGACTGGACCGGGAGAGAAAAAGGAAATAGAAAACACAAATTAGAATTAGAATTAGAACTAAACACAGTGACAAACGAAAGTGGCTCGAGAAATCGCGTACTAAAACCCCGTGCTTTGTTCGTTTCGGAAATTCGAAAATGATAACGTAAGCAAAGATGAACGAACAATGGAGCATAGAGCAAAGTATATTAAGTACCATACGTGCTATCAAATATACAAAATGAAAAGTTTACGTGATGCTCCAACAAACACACGACACGACCATCGTTTCTAGCACGAGTCTCTCTTACTTGTAAAACATATTCAAAATTAATTTACCATAAAGTGTGATTAAACAGAAAAAAAGGAAACAGCAAACAGGGTAGCATTGAAATAGAGTGAAAACCCCTTAATTCATTCATTATACAAGCTTGCAGTAAGGGTTATTTGGTGCGTGAGATTAAACTCCGGATCGATCGTAGCAGGCGTAACGATCGCAACGCGCAATTCGAGAGATCCGACGGGGGAATGATTTTGTGACATTTGACATTCCGGCCGGGTACCGCCATCATTTGCGCTTGCGTGAACTCTGCCCCCGAAAAGGCCACAGGTCTGGCCACGAGCGAGCCCCCGCCACCGTTCCGTTCCCCGGGTACTCCACACAGTACTTACCGAAATGTTGTCGTGCTCTCTTAGTAGCGACACCATGAGCGTCTCCTCTATCTGCTGTATCTCGGGGGAATTGGCCTATCGGGAAAGAAATACGAAATAAACACAAAAAACATGCATCAACGAAAAATGATTCGAAATAACAACACGCAGAAAAGAACGCGAAAGAAAGAGTATTGGTATCAAAGAAGGAAAAAAGTATAAGAATAGAGAAGAAGAGTTATGGTGGCCTCGCAAAAACAAGTGCGTTTAGGATTTGTTTTTTCTTCAGATTCTCCCATTCCCGAGCCTTACAGAGGCTCATTATCGAAATGAAATTTGCAGCGTGTTGTGTTTGCGACAAATATAATCTCGAACTCCAAAACTTAACAGAGCGTGTTACAGTATACTCGAAATACGAAAAAAATACAAAAAAAATCAACACAGCTTAATATTATTTATTTTATACTGGTGCAAAGTGAAGCAGAGTACGGTGCAGTAAAAATTCAATGAAATACAGTAAAAGAATACAAAAATACCCATTCTTTAAAGCGTTCAAAATTACTCAAATATTATACACCATAACAAATACGATTGCGCAGGTCAGTTTCAACTTTTCGATACGATACAAAATAGTTGGAAAAGTGTTTTGCACACCCAAGTACGTGAAGTTGCAAAATATCATGCTGCAGTTAATACTAAATAATCAAATGAGGGCCACAAATACCGCGTTAGCGTTTGTGCTTGCTTACAATACAAGTTTAAATGGGGAAAAAGGTCTTGCGTTTGACGTAATGGATCGCGAGAATTTAAAGACGATAAAAATGGCATCCAACAAAAAAAGATGAGTCACACGAGATTACCTACAGCACAAAAACATAAGGAAGTGGCAGTAAAAAAAAAACGGATCTGAATAAAATTTCCTGAACCGGGGCGGTTTGATAAGCGCGTAAATGTATCGTTGACTGAAGGCGCAACATAATAAACGAGGGCAAATTATTACGACTCCGAATTTAGTTCTTTCTTTTGGCAGCCAAGAAAACGTTTCAGCCATTGGTGGACGTGACGTTGCACGTCGAATTACATTCTAAAGTAGTTTCAGGCCAGCGAATAAATCCACCGGCCGGCCGATAAAAAGGTACACGAAATATTTACCATATGCGGTAGACCTCGGTGCACGAGCTCGGGAGCGTAGGAACCATTCGGGAGGCTGCTGAGACCGGCCGGCCCACCGTTGCTACCGATCACTGGGTTGATCTGTGGCCAGCTTCCACCGGCCGCTGCTGCCACCACTGCCGCCGCACTGGCCACCGACGGGACGCCGCTGACGGACGTGGGGCCGCCGGGCGCAACGTTTGCCCCGCTGCCACCGCCCGGAGCCCCGACCGCGCTACCACTGTGAATACTTTGCTGTGACGTCTGTGACTGTTGCTGCTGCTGCTGCTGTTGGACTTGTTGCTGCTGCTGGGACGTTAGGGGCGGAGGGGAGTTCACTGGGGTGTTGGGGTTAGACCCGTAACTGCTTATGCTCTGGTCGGTAGGGTACATCTGTGAGGAGGGAGGGGAGCGGGAGAAACAAAAAAATAGGCTACATTAGTACAAGAGTCGAACGGCGAGTTTAAAGTCCGTGGTGACTTTTTTAACCTCCTTTTATGTTTGCCTGAAAAAAGTACATCTAAAATATGTTGCAATATCGATTGTTTCGTGTATGCAGCAGTCGACCTGTTTTGGTATTTACTACATTCTTTATATGCAGTTCATATCGATGAATCTGTGTGTTTTGATATCATGAGCACGTTGTAAAATCTACCGAAGATCGATCTGAGAAACCTTGTATAATTTATGTTTAATGCAAACCCCGAGTGAGAGAATGAATGATTCAAAAGTTACGTAACAGTTCTGCTTATCAACGAACGAGTGATTGCAGAAAGATAAATTGTGCTATGGTTTGTTTGATATTTTATTGTTACTGCAACAACTGTGTTGGAGAACTCTGTACTTTACATGATCGTGCAAGTCGATCGCTAGAGTAGCTTTATACTAACCGTCTGCAGTGCCTTGCCGACCATGGTGTCGTTTTGTACGATAGGGCTGTGCTGCGCATGCTGATTATGGTGGCCGGCAGCGGCGATTGCGTTGTAGATTGCGGGTGAGTTCTGGCCCTGCGTCCCGATGGCCGGTATCTGTGCGCTGTTGCCCCGGAACGTGCTCATCGGTGGAAGTGCTTGCGTTTGATTCTGCCCGTTTTGCAATAACCCATCAATTATTTGGTGCATTTGTTGTGTGTTGGTGTGGTGTTGAATGATGCAAGAGAAAAGGGGGGAAAACATCCATGCGTTAGTGAGTGAAAAAAGTGGGAATCAAATAGAAGGTGTTATCCTTCGGCTTCGTAAGCTTACCTGCGTTAGATGGCTACCGTCCATGTGCGGGACACCGACCGGTGACATGGCGTACTGGTCATGGTTATGCTGAGGACCTCCACCACCACCTCCGAGATGGCCAGCGCCATGCCCTACGTTGTGATATCCGGTACCGGAATGGGGCGCATACGCACCGCTCGACGACGCCGGATACCAGGAACCGCCGGGCGAGTCGTAGTACGGTTCCGGCTGGTACAGGGCACCCCCGGCCTTTGGCGACGTGTACCGCTGCCCGCCGGACACCGGACTCTCGTGGGTGTACTCCTCCGGCGCGTACTGCAAAAGGGGGGGAAAAAGAACAAACGAAGAAGCGATGAGAAATTAGGAAAGATTCAGAATAAATTATCTACTAATGGCTTTGTGAAAGAACAAAGTCGGGTGGTGGGCGGAAGCGAAAGGATACGACGGACACATCGTTTTCACGGAGCGCGCATTACGGTCTTTTTCTTTTCTCACAAGACAAACAGCAACGGCAATGATTGATTTCGGGGCGGGAAAAATCACCACTTCGGAAAGATTTATTCTCGTCCCAGAAGCGAAAGTGTCATGGAAAAAGGGGGGGCTGGCCCGCCCGGTTAAAGACCTCCGCGCGAAGTTCAAAGCCCCTGTAAATTCTCTTTCGATAACGCTGTTGTTGCTAGCACTCGAAAGCGGCCTCACAGCAAAAAGGTGCAACACCATCAACCACCAACGCCATGGGACATTCCGGTGCTGGTGCTAAATATCTTTTATCCAAAAGCGTGATTAATGAATAGCTTCCAATTGATCGCACACTTTAGACGGAACTTGATCTAGCGAATTAGCGTTCCATCAGCCTTCTAAATTCGCTACCAGGATTGCTGCTTTCTTCGTCTTCTTCCGCTTGCATCTATTTGAAGACGCGGTTTTTGGTTGGAAGGGATCAATGGGCCACACCCAGCGCAGAGTCTAACATCGAGGGAGTTAATTTACTTTCGGTTTAAAAGGCCGTTTGGGGCAATCCGTGGCCTGGCGAAACATTCGATGTGTGGCACACACCGTGAAGAAGAAAGAAACTGCGCATTAGTGGATCTCCCAGGCTGGTGGAAGAGATGGAAACCAGAAAACAAAACGCAGAAAACTTGGGGACTGGCTGTCTCGTTGGGCAGCGAATGGTTGATAAACGTTCAGCATATCACAAACCGGTATCGGAACCCAACAACGTTCGCTTATAGTATATGTTACTAAAGTCCAAGTTAGGTCTCGTCGGAGGGGGTCTATGGGCCAACTATGGCCAACAGCATCATCACCATCACCATCAGACCAAAAGTGTGTTAGGTCTTAACGGTTACACATTCGCGAGAAGGCCGTGACACTACTAAGCTAAATTTGGGAGTGAACCCAACCCTCTATGTCGGAACCAAAAGTTGATCTCTGGGGGGTTTTTCTAGTAAAACTTCCGCCAAAGCTAACGCCGTGGTGTATCGTCCAAAAATATGCTGGACCTGTCCCCGTATAAAAAAACGAATCTCCTTACTTCTTCTTCCTCAACCTCTTTGCCGCGTTTGCGACTTTTGTCTGCCGACTTTTTGGGGTGACTTCATCCCGAAGCCGACAGAATTTAAGGTTTTTATCACTTCACGAAACGAGCTCGAGGCCCACAACAAAAGTATTTCTGCCGTCCCCCACCCAACCCGAGCTCCCTCTCCCTGCTCAGTGTGGTGGACAACCCTTCCTCTGGCTTCCTTTCCTTCCCTAGAGTTTCTTCCTATTGATACTGTGTTGGAAAACATGCTGCAGAGATTAGCATACTCTACAATGTTTGCCCGGCCAATCTTCGTCTTCCTCCCGGTCGTCCCGCTGGTCCCGAGGGCTCTCCCTGCTGCTGCTGCTGGCAAAATCCCGTGCCCGGAGCCCGCGAATGCCGCGAACCATCCACCACCACCCGAAGAGAGCTGCTCATTATCATATTTGACAAATTTTCGATATTAATCATGATCATCAACAGCTCAACCGGAATCACTTTTCACGGGAAGCATCAACCGGGAACGGACCTTTTGGAACGGGGTGGGTGGATGAGATTTCCCACCGACTGGACGCGAACTCAGGAGCACGGTTAAAAGCACAAAGGCCACGGCAACAGCGAGAGCATCGCAAAGCAAAGCACGTGAACGGTACCAGGCACTCCGGACTCTTTCTTCCCGAAGGTCAAAACCGGCGGACAAAACTATCGCACCATAAGCAGATCAGATCGTCGTCGTCGTCGACAGGGGGAAGGAATCTGCGGAACGCTAGAGAGCAGAGCGTGTACGACGATGACAAATAGCGGAACGAAAAGAAGGAGCAGCCCGGAGAGAATCGACGACCGTTTATCATTTTCCGGAGTTTGTGCGTGAGTGTTGCGTACTAAATCACCTCCCGCCCCTCGTCACACGGCTTCCCGTCTTCGTCGGAGACAATTTTAAGGTCCAAGGGTGGATGGATGTGATATTGGTAATATATTGAGGATTTATACGGTGTTTTCCTAGCTAATTATGTTCACTACTTGGTGGGGGTTTTCATCGACGACGAGAGACCCCCGGGCCGACACACGTTGATAGTATTCGGGAGGCCGGCTTGAAGGTAATCAATTTATCACCACACAATTTATTCCACCCGATTTACATTAGTTTCAAAAGAGCGCGTGTGATAAAATGAGCCTTTTTGTTTCATCTTAATTATATTTCGCCCCATAACGCTGAAGATGATTCTTTTAATGTGTCACAGATTATTAAACCAGTTTTATATCTTTCTTTTCTTCTGTTTGTTTGTCTGTAACAATTTGACATTTAAACAGATTCGTGAGTCGAGGAGGAACTTTAAGTCTAATCGAATTTCTCGTTCGCTCTTTCTCTATCGCTCACTCGTTTATTGTGTGTTTGGCGGCGGTATCATCGGTCGTATATCGATTTCAAATTATGTTCAGCAATTCCATTTTATGCACAGTTCTCCCAGTGAGCATTATCGGCAGAAAAACATCCCTGTTTCGTTTTTATTTTATTTTCTCTGTCTCTCTCTCTCTCTCTGTCTCTCTGCCCGGCCCCATACAATGTTTATATGGGGCTGTTAAAAAATAACTGCTGAAAAGATGATTATCTCCCCAGCGGTGGAAGGCTGGCCTGGTTGGGCTGAGATAAAAATCCGATCAAATAGTAATGAGCGAACCACGCCATAAACGGGTTTTCTTTTTGTTTTCGCTTTTTTTTTTTGAGTGGTCTGGCCTTCGCTTGTAGTGCGATATCGAGAATCGTTTTCTCCCAAAACGCAAAATCCAGCAACGCCGCCGCCATCGTGGTCATCATCAAAGATTCAAATATTACTCCAATCATGATCAACTCTTCGAATCTTTTCGAGTGTTTTCTTTTCTGTGTGTGTGTGTGTGTCCCATAGCTGTGTTTGTTTCCGTCTCGTTCGCAATCGTCCTGGGATGCAGAAAACCGATATTCGATAAAGTGGAGAGAGAACGAGAGGGAGAAAGTAAATCCTGTTTTTTGGTGCTGTTCAATGTTGTTCCCTTTGGAGTCCTATTTGTGTGCTAGGAATGTGATTTTTTTTTCGTCACCCACTATCGCTTGTTTCCCTTCTCGCGTTTCTAGAACACTAATCCACACGAAGGGTCACATACACTGTGTTGTGTTCGCATATAGAACAACCAAAAACGACCAATTCGAATGGCAACCGGTTTATGGTATTAGTTCATTTATAATTCAAAGGCGAAAATCTAGCACCCTTCCGGATCTTGGACTCCTTCTTTCCCTACCCCCACCCCCGCCCTACCTCCATGGTCCCAAATGGTTAGATGGAAGCAGTTCGAGCACCGAAAAAATCCGCCCGACTTCCGACTCTGCCACCAACACTCGGCAAAAGATGATTCTCCCTCTTCCAGGCAGGTTTCGGCTATATTTTATGCCCTTCGCAGTGAAAAGTCCCTCGCAATGGGACGGAACGGATAGAAATGAGCCCATCCCGGGACACAGAGACACACACACACGTACGTCATCCATCCACCGTTTTCTTCTGCCCTCGACATCAAATCGACCGGAGGCGGCACCAGCCGGGGACGCATTCGCTTTTTCCCTTTCTTTTTTGTCACGAGGAGCAAGAGGACGCATCAGTTGCTTCGTGAAACATCCCTTTCGTGCAACGGCGTGTGCAAAGTGCTAGGAGCGCGTTTCCAGGGTTTCCCGCGGCGAGCTGTTGCACAACGCAACACCTTCAACAGGCATCCTCTTCCCTTGGTTTCCTCCCCCGTGCCACCGTGTCAGGGGGACATAATCAAAACGAATATGCTAGCAACCCCTCCCCACCCATCCTTCGCACTCTTTTTAACAAATCTTTATAAACGTACGCTTCCCGAAAAACCGAGGACACACCGACGATATCCTTCAGCTCTTCAGCGACACAAAGAAGCCTCTAGCATCGGGACGGGAGGGGTCGGTAGGGGTTGGGTGAAACACTCCAGCATCCACCCGAAGCACTCGAGAACTGTAACCGACGCGAGTCCCGGGATCCAGGAGCGATCGTGTGCGAGATAGTACCGTATTATTATGGTAGCAAATAAGGAGGAACGATAAAAAAAATAATACTTTAGCTTAAATACACTTACGAAGCCCACTGGGAAGGGATCAAAACAACGTCTGTGCACGCGTGTGTGTGCTTGTGATGGTGATGGTTTTGATCGAACCGGCACGGGAACGCAAACCAACCAGTCGAAAATCCATAAATTTTTGGCGGTTTATGATTCATTTACATATTAATAATTTACATCTTTTATTCCACCTTCTGGCTGCGAGGCTGCGGGTTAGCGGAATACGATAGGCGCGCGCGCCCGCACACACACACACAGGCGGCCACAAACCGCTACCGATGTTTGATGTTCCCGGGGATTGCGGAGTACCCACCTTTGGGGAGCAAGACGACCTGGGGATGAGGAAGACGAACCGCATGGTCTCGAAAACTCGCCACAATTGAAAGGCATCGTCCGGCGAGGGGCAGGGAAAGGTCGTGGTGGCGGTGTGTTACTTCCCGGTGGGATGGTGAGGAGAAGTTATACCGCCGAAAAAAGTGTATTATATTGCGCTTATTAGCATAATAAAAGCTGAACCATGCAAAGACTCGCTCACAAACACGTACCCACGCCGTACGGTGCTGATCCATCCCGAGCACGATTCTTGGTCGTGTTCTTATGCAAAAAAAAAGAAGAAAAGGCTAGAAAAGCAACAACTCCACCGAACAGCAAATAATGCAGTTGGTCTTACATAAGATATGTGAAGCATTTTTAAAGATAAAAATAAATAGAGAAACCGAAACCGAACCGAAATGTGTGGAAATATTAGATAAATATTGTGTAAAAAAAAGGTGTAACACCAATTCACAACGGCTTATTTCCCATGAAGGTCGAACCAAGCAATCAAAATACGATTATTGATGAAAATATTAACACAATAAATAATCAATTAATATGAGGAATAATTGAAAGGTTTGCCATCCCTGGCCCACGATCAATATTCCACGCAACCGGCATCGTTCAACAAAACCTGTTTTTTTTTTCATTCCTTCCGAATTGACAGTTTAAAAATTCATTATGAAGAATCCAACCCTAAGCTAATCAACATTTTCTTCGATTCCGCCCATCGTCATATCGTTCGCTACCGGTTCCCCTCCAGAGGAAAACATCAACCCAAAAACAATCCAATCTTGAACCCCGTTCGGGTGACAAATTGATAGTTCCAAGGCTTGAGGTGTGAGAAAAAGGTAGAATGGAGAGGACATCTTCAAGAAGTTGGATGAAAATTGGAAAAATTGGGCCTTCTTTGCACGAACAACAATAACACAGTGGCAAAGCAAAGAAACGATGTGACGTACGTAGCCGTATCGAACACAGTGCTTCTCCACCATCAATAGAGTTTATTTTTTGCCAATCTGTGTAAATAAACTTCGACTCGGTTTGGTTTCGACGTTTTTGTCTTTGTTTTTCTTCGACGCATAAGACCTCGGATCAGATTCATGAAAGTTTGTATACGGCGAGAACATACAAACGACCTTAAGAGGAACGATATTAGGTGGTTGTGTGTCAGAGCTAGAACGCATACAGAAAACAAAAGAGATTCCTCACGATCACATATTTGAACAAATTGAGTAAGATATTGTTTGACAAACTATAGCGCTTTAAGCGTTTGGTATCGATAAGGTCTATTCCAGACAAATCGTAGACCCGATTCACGTTGTGATGAATTCCTATGTTGAGATATAATAGGCCCTGTGAAAAAATAAATAACCTCAACCAAGATGATCGCAATCGAATTATCCATTTATCGCCCATGCAAATAACCAAGAACCAAAGACGTTACAGAGGGCAATTAAATCAATAGAACTTGATTTCCTGAAGCTAGAAAATAAATGCCCACAACATGTTCTTCAACATCGAAAATGAGTCCAACACGGTTTGCCCCTGGTTTCAATTTTTTGTTTTTTCCTTACATCATCACCGAGGGATCAATTTCCTTTCCCCGAGGGATTTCAATTACACGGTCTAATAAATAACGCCATCGATGTGACGTGACGAATATTGCCCGGCGAGCATTAAAAGTGTGAGAGGGGAAAGCGCACGAAATCTCTTCCTTCCGCCAAAACAAGTTTGGTCCTGCCCTGTGAAAATCCGAAAGAAAGGACTCGCCGCTCGGTTTCCCGGTTGGTGGAAATGGTGTGGTGTGTGATAGTGTGTGCGGCTCTTTAAATCTCGTCCCAAACAATCGAAACCCCTTGCGCGCCGAGGGATGGGAAATCGCTCAAAGGGAAGGATCTAGTTTATAACCTCCTCCCCGTGACAACAAAACTACTCTCTCCCTTCCATCACGGGAGTAGCGGGAAACGCATTTTCCACCTCCGAGAGACCCCGGACATTGAGGAATTGCGAGCAGGTCCACGGTTTTGTCAACTACCGAAGAAGAGCAAGGGCAGCACCCTCTTCGATCCAGATTAAACGCGCGAAACGGTTACGCCGGGTTGAAGGGTTGAACAACCCCCGAGGATGCGAACGAACGCATCATCATACGGTTAGGCGGTTTTTCTTTGCTGTTTCTTTTTGGGCTTTATTTTGTCGGTTGTGCGTGTGTGTGTGTGTGTGTACCGTTTAATTTCACAAGCAATTCTTCCTGGCCTTCCACACAGTCGACGACTCTCGAAAAACACTTACACTCACACTGGGTACCACAGTGCCCGAACCCCTCCTCTTGCGCTGGCGGAGGATGTTGATGATAATGCGAACGTTGAGATAATTATCCAGAATTATTTTAAGGTGCTTCCACCATTTTCCACCGCTTTTTCACATCCATCATTCATACCCTCCGATCTAACGGCCCCCAGAAGGGAACCAACACGGCGGAATAAAAAAAACACCACGATCACCGACCCTGGCTCTCTATCTCTTCTTTTTCCTGCGGTTTCCCTGTTCCCTTCTTCTCCCTCCCCTAGCCAGTCTGTGTGTGGTATGAAAATTTCCCGTGGCTTTCCTCTCCGTCGCCGTCGTTGTGCCTAATTTCGTGTGCATTTAACCATCCGTCAAGGGAAGTTCAAGTGAAGCCTCCTGTATCCTCTTTCCTTCTCTCTTTCTCTCTGCCTATGGTCGTTTTTCCAAAGCTAGAATCATGTGGCCTTCTTGTGCAAACGGCGCGGGAATACATCATCGTGACCGACGGAGAGTACAACACAATTCGGGAATTCGTGTACAAGCCAAGGGATCGAAAGTTTCTTACCTTTACGGTTTTGGAGGCTGCTGGTGTGCGAAAGTGTAACAAAAGGGGCCGATAAAATGCATGAAAACTAAGAGTGGAGAAGAGCGGTGGATTCAAGCGGCCGGAAAGAGGTGAAAAAGAAAACTCACCCCAAAGTCTGCCTCCTCTAAGATTCTGTCTGGCTGGCGGAGAAGATTAAATTACGCTCTTGTCGATATTTGAAGCGTAGAGAAAAGTGTCGATTATTTTTTGGTTGGTTTTCGCTCAGACTGATCAGATCAACAACCTTCCCGCGGGCGGGCGATCAACCCTGGGGGTTTCAACATGGGAAAAGGGGGTAGTAAAGCCTGTCTGGAACGAACCAGATGATCAGACGATCGAAAAAATAGCCCGTAAAACCGCCCAGAACGAAATGGTCTAAGATATGGATGCCTTTAAAGCAATCTAACATCACTCCTTTGAAGGGAGCTTTAAAGTTACATTGAGTAAGCTTCACTGACGCCTCTACGTCCAACGCACTCCTCCGTAAATCCCAATCAGAAACACACCGGCAATCAATGCAAAACATGAACAATTTGCCCGCAAGATATATCCATCAGCGCTACTTGAAACAACTCCTCCAACGCTCGAATAATCCAATGAGAGCCTGCAAATGTCTGAGGTAGTCCCGGTCTGTGAAGTTGGCAGCAGAAACAGCACACACCACTCGCTCTGCTACCGTAGGCTGTCTTTCGGGGCCGCGAAAAAATTGCCAACTGCAAGAAAGTCTTGTGCAGAAGGGAGGAAAACCCGGACACAAACCGCCCGCAGCTCCAGACCGGTAGCACTCACTCAACTCATTTGCGGGCCTAGACCGCCTTTACCAACCGCGGGGTTGCAAATAAAAACTGACCAACTGAAGGGGCGATTAGACTGAGGGGGACAAAAAAAAGCTTGATCCAAATGTAAACCCTCGTCCTGTGCACACAATCATGAACGATTAAGCAATTTGCAACAAAAACAAAATAAAGAACTGGAGAAGTTGGGCTCCCGAGGAAAAGTTAAATAACAAACGGCTACTCCAAGAAGCACCAATTGAGACGTCGTGTTCAGCAACAGCATCCAGCCATCAGCAGCAGCAGCAGCAGCAGAGCACGAGCCCGTTGATGTTATCGACGAACAGAAGTAGAACATTCCGCCACCGTACGCCCTCCGTTTTCCTTCGGCGAATGGTTTTCGGTTGGGGAATTCACGTTCGCCTTCGGCTGTAGGTCCTCCGATAACCCGCGACTTCTTGTGCCCATCCTTGGCCCGCCCCAGAAAACTGGAGGAATTTAGCTTATCTTTTCCGAAAACGAAGGCCGACCGATCTTTTTTTTTCGCTCAACATCGTTTGGCATCGCTGGACCGAATTGTTAAATGTTGGTTGGTGGTTCACGGGGTTCGGTATGCCTTTTTTCACACAGTTTGTTCCCTGCCCATTTTGTCGCGTGTGGGAAACACCGGCACGGAACGTACACACACGTGCCACGGCGACGGCGGCGGCATGTGTTTGTTTTTGATGTTGTACTATTATGACAGAGAATTCCGTAATAAGATAACTACCGTCGACAATCGCTTCATCCAGGACGAACGAGATCGATCCCCCCCGACACTCGTGTGGTGGAAGCCAAATAAACACTTCATACCATACATCGAAAGGGTTGACGGGCTGAAAAAATAACTGAACCAGGGCGCAGTGGTGGATGGTGCCGCCCCGAGGGAACGAAGAACATATCGGCAAAATTCTTTACTGCCGATATGTTCTTCGTTCTTCAGTCAGACTACTGACTGACTGACTGACTGACGAAAACGGTCGCACGCCGCCTCCGGGGGAGGAAGGATTCTTTTCCCACAACGCTGACCGGCCCTCCCGAACGTTGGCTGGGAAAGAATGCCGAAAGGAACACGCTTTCAAGGATTTTTCCAGAAAATTTCCAACCAGACTCCGGGAGCCTACGTTGGCAGCGCGCTGGCTAAATTTATCTTTAGCAACATTTTTTTTTGTCTCCACCGTGTTTATCTTTAACTACATTAACCCTCCACCCACCCCCTCCTTGGGCGGGACGGATTGGCGGGCGAGCGATCTCGCAAGGAAACAAAAAAGACCCACCGCCCGCACCAGAAACTTGTTCGACTTCGCTGTGGGGATTTTCGCAGTGGGTGGATTACAAGACAACTTATCATACCGCACAGCGCAGCAAATGGCGGAGGCACATTTCGAGCCCTGCGGCTGTCAGACAGGACGACGGCAACGGCAACGACGACGACGGCGAACAACTACAATTAACGTTGTAGCGCTGGAACCGAACCCGATCCCGCGGGCAGCAGCAACAGCAGACGCAGACTTCCAGTCGGGGTCCCCCAGTTGGGGTCTCAGCAAATACGGTAGGAAAAATAAGGCAAAACACCGAGTTGAAAGAAACCGATAGGGGTTTAAAACAACAACATTTCAGCAGCACACTTCAGTGTGGCGGTTTTACAATCTGCACGTCGAATCATTGCAGTGGTGACAAACCCATGCGATATCAATTGGCAAATTCGCAACATAAACAAGTTGTTTTGAATTGAAATATTCCAAAATCAAATGAAATATGCAGCATCCGAAATTGAATGGTCAAGTAAAACAGAAAACAATAATAATTGTAATATCATTACCTTATGTAACAACCAACGATAACAGAAAGAAACAAATGTAATAATTTTTTCGTCTTGAAACAAAGCCTTTCAATGAAACGCTTCTCTATTTACAATGGTTTATTTCATTCATTTTGCATTCATTAAAAGGCAGTATTGATGGGTTATTCCACTGTGGAGAACTTTTGATACATCGTTATAGTTCGACAACAATATCGTTTCGTGATACATTATTTATCATTGTTGATAGACATATCAATTGCATTGTCCTGTAATACAAACAACATGAAAAACAAACATATTAGAAAAGCTACATTTATTTACACGTAGAGACACAGTACAGCGTGTTTTACGTAATCCATCATCTCAAACATTTCGAACTAAATTGATAAAATTAATTTGACAACATGTTTGCCACCACTGGCTTCGATTGGCAAAGAAGTTTTTCCTACTGGAAAACAGCAACCGTTTCGCTTGCCAAAGTTGCTGGCATGTTGTTTGCTGGTGTGCGTGCCCGATAGTCTACGAATTCCGTCCGCTTGATCCTGCAGCCAACATCATCTTCAAGCTATGCAAAATGAGATGCCAGCCCGCTACCCCCTCCCTTCCCGCTGACCGATGTAGGGGGGATGGGGGTCTTGCAACGGCGAACCGAGCCACGTCCTAACGATCGAACCGAAAACGGAACAAGCTTTAGCTCGGAACGATTATGTGTTTTCCCTACCACCTTCCTCCTCCAGTTCCTCCCTGGTCCAGCCGGAGGGGGTTGGTTTAGGGGGTCGCGATCGTTGGGTCAGTGGGCCCACCATGAATAGATGAATAGAGAGAAAAACAAGGATGGAAAGAGCGGGACAGCGAGAAAGGTCTTTAAAAGAAAAAGTAATGGCGGTTGTATCTTTTACGCTTTTTATTTCCATTTGTCTTCAGCTTTTTTTTTTGTCGTGTTAGGAATTGTGTGCGCGCTAAATCTAATTATTGAAACGTTACATTTCCATTCCAAAAATGGATAACGCTCGTTCGCGAGTTCTCCCGGCATGCCCCTTCCTCCCCTCACCCACACGGGAAGCGGTGTCTCACCGCGGAGGCTCCCGACACCCTCCTCCTCCTCGTCGGTTGGTTTAGTGTCTGGCGTTTGAAAGAGTTGCTCCCTTTTTTCCCTCCCAGCAGCGCAAGGGAGTAGGACACCACGCGGGCGGGTGTTTTGTCGTTGTGTGTCTTCACTGTAATTGTAGTGGCCAAACGGCGTAGAAGCGGCCAACAACAGTAAAAAAAGGGCTTCTAGATTCAGGAGGAGAGAAGAAGAGAGTTCTCCTGGGAGGAAGGTCGGACAGGGGAGTGGAAGCGCATTTATGGCAACGACGAAAAAGAGATCTTAACGCGCGCGCATTTACTACAGCGCTCCGCACTTTGTATCGAAGCACCTCCCCCCATCATCCCCCTCTCTTCCAAAGGGGAAACCGACTTTTATGCTTCTTATGCTATGCTCCTCGCCTGGACGGAACCCTCCTAGGAGCCGGAGACCGGTGAGGTGGGTAAAGTGACCGTTTTTCGTTGCTTTTTGTCGTCGTCTATTTTTGCCAACTCGGCTTCAGCATCGGCTTCACCAACCTTTGGCCCACACTCCTTCCACTGCTGCTTCTACTTTGGTCTACAATAGAGAAGTTGTGGAGGGAAAACTTCGCGATCTAACCCCCCGCCACTTTCCCTTCCCCGTGCGAGCATAGCACCCCATCGAACCACTTGAGCATAAGGAGGCGACGTGTGGCGCGCGCACGGTTCGGAGAGTTCCCTTCTTTCTTTGCACGCGCACAACCCGCGAACCGCGACGACCGACGGCAAACCTACAAGATAAAACACTTTCATTTGCAAACGACACAACACACCAGCACTGGGGGAGGAGGGTTGGTGGGATGCCGTTCCTCCCCGGGCCTCAGTGTTATGGTCCTTTACTTTATTTCTTTTCCAGCCTTCATCATATGCTCTCACCTTCTAGCGTCGAGCTCTCCATCCCGTTCGAATGGACACACGCGGGCAACCTCGCAACAACAAAAGGCATACCACCATATTCCCGGGCCTAGTGTGTCGTGGAGGTGCTGAGGTCCACACAAGCATTAGTAGCACACACTGCGAAACACTGCAGAAGCAACATAGCACACACCGAGCGGCGTTTCGTGTGTAATGAATGCAGGGGGCGACCGCAACATCAACAAAAAATGTGAAAATGTGAGAGAGAAAAAAAGTACACGAACCCCGGGGACTAGAGCCCTTTGCTCGGTTGTGTCCTTTCCCTTCCCCTTTTCCTCTTAATCCACCACCAGTCCGTCCGTCCGCCCTGGTGACAATTCCCTATCCCTTTTGCCCCGCGAGATGCTGGTGGTGGTGAGCGATCGGAGGGGGAAGCACAAACCGTGCGCGCCGAGGGGATAAACGAGAATTTCAATCGCGAAAACGCTCGCGACCGTTGGCGTGTGCCACCGCCACCACCGCCACCCCCCCGGACGTGGAAACCCGCGCGCGGTAAATAGTCAAAGCCATAAAAATAATAATAATAAATGGCTAAAATCGACAAAAGCACCCGGCGACGACGGCCGTCAGCGGACAACAAGGCAACCGAGACCAGCGGGCCGGCAAAAAGACCCGACGACGACGCAGGTCTTGCCGTCAGCCGATTTTTCTCGACCGATGGTGGTGGTAGTGGTGATGGTGCGGCAATATTAACGTGCGGTGTTCCTACTGAAGACATTAATTTCGTACTGCATGTCAAATGTACATTATCTATTACGGCAGCCTCCGCTCCGCACCGCTCTTCCTGCCTCCCTTCGGGCCGGTCCTCGGACGCGATGTGATCATCATAATCGTTACCATCAAGCTGTCGGGAGGGAAGCAATTTTAAGGTAGTTAAGCGCGAGCGACAAGAATGGCCCGAATAATTCAATAAATTTGAGTGTTACGATAATACGCATAATAATCAGCACCGTGGATGGATTTTTCCTAACATGGGGTGGGAGGGTACGATCGATCGAGCGGGAGGGGGACACACGTTGGATTTATGGTTAACTTTGAAATTAAATTTAAAATATATATATATGGATTTTGTAAAAACGTGGGACGTATTTTATTTTTCACTAAATGTTTGAATTCGTATCTGAAAGTGATACTCCCTCCCCATTAGTAGTTGCATTTGTTAGGTTATAAATTTACAGAAAAACTCTTATTCAGTAATTTAAATTGATGAATAAGAGATCGTAAAAACATGTTTTAAATTATGAAACGAATTGATTAATTTCTTTTTTTCTTTATGCTGTGTAATTTATGATAAACTAATATTTCGCGTTTATTGGTCAGAACCATAGGCGAACATGCCCAATTTTCGATTTTGTTTTCTATGTTTAAATTGTATCATAGCCAAATTAAACCGATCACCGAAGCGGGGTGGAAATAATCAACTGCAAATCTCCACTACAAAGTTAATGTTAAAAGGCGTACTGACATTAAGGATCACCACTAATAGATAATTAAAACGCTGTCCACGCACGCCTAATGACCACCTCGCAAGCCTGGGAGGGAGAATGTATGCTTATGTTCAATCTTCAATCGCGATTAGGGCCCACGTTTACGATGGAAACCACCGAAGCCATGTCCAGGTTGCGTGCATTACTTAAACGCTACACGATCGAGCGATCGAAGATATTTTCTCTAAGGGTTTAAAAGTATGCTTACTACTTTTTTGCTCTTATATTTTATTCTTAATCTTCTGGAACATTCGAGGGTAAATACGGTGCCCCATTTATTGTTAGCCGAGTGCCATAAATAAGTAAAAATAGATTTAAGGCAGTAAGAATTCGGGATCATTTTATTGCCATCCTGCCGGCATTAAGAGCGCCAGGGAGTAATCCATAGCTTGCCGAGATTAAAGAACCATTTCGACACCACCGTCCGAGAGTTAAGAACAGTTCCTTTTTTTCTAGAAAAGGTAAAAAGGATATTGCGTAAAATAATACAGCAGCTTCCACGAGGTTATTGCTTTTCCAGCGCCGTAGACGATAACGAAACCGTTTCACAAGCGCCGGCTAGCATAAAACATTGGCGATCCTCTCTACCTGGGCCTTCGGCTCGCCGAGGCTGGAGTAACGGTGACATGCCGGTCCGCAGCACCACCGCCGCACGGAGTAGTTTTAATTAATTTAGAGCGCAAAAAAAATGACCATCACATACATATGTAGTACGGTAGGGACATTAGAGAAACAAACACATTAAATGAGAGACCTACATAAAACGACCCACCGAGCTGCAGCACGCAATGCAGCAAGCGAAATGCATCACGAGAGGGAACCCACCGCAAAGGGAAGCGGGTTTTATTTCCGTCACAATCGTACTGCAATCTAATGTGCACCACTTCTTTTTTTTTTGTTTTGTTTTATCTCAGTTTTATGGTCATTGCTTCGCTTTCGTGGTAGGCCTTCGTGGCGCGTTTGGGGCCTTTTCCTTTTTTCCATATCCATGCCCAAGGAACGTACGACGAAGTGGGTTATATTGGGCAATAACAACTAGCTTTAAAAAAAACCGTAATGTATTTGAAATTAAGGTTTGAAACCGAAACACGCACGAGAAGGAAGCAAAAGGGGACCATATGGGCGAACAAAGAAAATGAAAGAGTGATAGAACTCTCAAACAAAAATAAAAAGGGTAATATTCGTAGCTTACTTCCACAGATTTCGAAACAAGAGACCGAAAAAATGCAATCCAAACTGCATAAACCTGGGCAAGAACAACGATCCACGATCAAAACACACAACACTCGAGGATATATCGGAAAGGATAATGAAGAAAAAGGTATTGATATAAAAACGGACACCAATACATTTACTGCAGCAGTACCGATGCACCACTTCTTCGAGGCAAAGTGCATACGATGCATAGGGAGCCGAAAGCGTGGTGAAATTGAAGAAGAAAATTATGGTGCACACGCACAAGCCGAGGGCTGAGAGGAGCGGAAAGTTAAGCCCCCGAAAAGAAACAGGACCAAAAAGGATATTCTAGCTAACAGGGCCAAAGCAGGCAAGCAGGAGGATCAAAAATCCTGGCTACAGCAGAACCCGGTAAGAGAAGGACGCGCAAATGACGCTAGACTCCAGAAAAATTTGATGATCGAAAAGTAGAAAATGTAAGCGAAGTTCCTATGGCTCGGGGTTTTTCTTTCCGCCAACCACAACCCAACCCAGCGGGCCAACAACGGGGGGAAGGTGTGGCTGGGAGTAGGCAGTGCGGAGAACGACCTCAAATGCAGGAGGAAGTAATGGGACACCGAAAGCCCAAAAACGGTACACACATCCTGGAAGACGATGGCTTACCATTAGTGTATTTGTGCAGCAAAAGAGCTCCGGCAATGTGTGTCGGTGTGTGCTTATAAGCGTATAAAGTTTGTAGCGAAGGTAGGACGAGGCAAACGAAGCGAAAAGGACGCAAGCAAAAAGGAAAACGCGTAATGAAATAAAGTGGAAAATGGGTTTGGGAGAGGAAGAGGAGAAAATAAAAAACCCAACGATGGTACAAAAACTTCGATCAGGATCCCGGGGTCCGCCGTTAAGACTAACAGATGTTTTCTTATGCGGAAAGCCCACACACACCCGAGCTGCCTTGAAGAAGGCACCTACGACCAGACGGAACAGCAGGCACCGTGGCATAGAGAGAAGAGTGTAAAGTTATGTCGGTGTCGGTACGTGTGCCACTGGAAGAAAGTAGGGGTCCACAATACCACCATCAGCATATCTCGTTCGGTGCAGGACGAAATACCCACACACAAACACACACACAAGCCAGTCGAAGGGAAATGGTAAGAAAACTTCCTTTCGAAAAGTCTGAAGAGCCCTACAACTTAACGCGCCGGGAAAGGCAGACACGGGGTGGAGGAAAAATCGGCCAGGGAAAGGTGAAAAGGGTATCAATCCGGTGGAGATTCCGCGTCCGCGGTGGTGGAGGGGGAGACAAGAGCGCAGGGTGAATATAAATCGAACTTCGAAACATCCGAATCCACACAGAAAAACACACACACACGTACGCACAAAAGAGACTACACAAGCGCGAAGGGCCGAATCGAAGGGCCGTACACGGAAAACAGACATGAATTCGTTCGCATTTCTCGCTCCTTTTTGGGGGGAAATGGAAGGGCGACTAAATTCGATCAGTTCCACTAGAGCTACTCTAGCGATGGATTGATAAGTTCCTTTGCAAAATGGAAAGCGAATGTATCGACTGTAGCTTTCTAAGATAATCAAAAACATGATGTCTTATACAGAATTGTTGACAGATTTAAAATATTGAAATTCTTTCCAACAGAAGGTTGTAATTAAAATTAAGAACTGTTTTATAAAACCCTTTTAGATCTTCTTGCATCTTTCCTGATTTGTTTATCAAGTTTATTTTTATTATTTTAGAATCCCTACAAAATCTTCACTCAAATCTAAATCAAAATGAGAAAGTCCATTCAAAGATGATGTCTTGAAAGAGATGTAGTCTTGAAAACAACTGTATACTGAGTTTTTTGGCCGAGTTTTCTCATTCCTGGCGCTTTTCAAATTGTGCTTGCCACTTTTTCATTCAAGCAGAAATAAGCGTAAGCAACAATTTAACTTGCTACAATAGATTTCACCAGCCCCTCGACTGTGTTCGAGAACCAAATACCCTAAGGCATACCACAACCGAACAGTGGACCTCCGCAGTAAGAGTTTCAAGATAGTGGGCTGTGTTTAAGAAACCGGGAAAAGTTCGTACGCTCCACGGGGGATAAATTAAGCAAGCCGGCTTTTGCTGCAACAGGCCAGCAGAAGGTTGGTTGGAGAACACCACCAAAAACAGGAAAATGAAACCGGCGAAAAATGGGATCCGCGTTCGGTGGTTAAGGCGCGCGCGACCAATTCGTCCAACAGAGCACATGTATGTACATAATCTTTTGGACAAAATTTTGCAACACACAACAAAGCCTTACACCTTGTCCTTTTTTTCTGAGTGGCGTTGGGCTTTCCATTCCCCCCGCAGGGGGAAACTCGGACTTGCTCGGCTGACCGGATTCCGTTTTTAATGCTAACGCACAAAACCCGCGCCACCAACGTACGCGCTCTGCTCTCGGTGTTCGAATCGGCCGAAGGGATTAGTGTGATACACTGATTTACTTTTGAGGTTGCACAACTAACCCCCCGGGCGCCCTACCCTCTAAGCATTTATTCCCATTCCAATCGGTAGTTGTAAATCTGTCCGGTGGTTGCGATTCGATATGCACAATTTGTGCCGCCAATAATACGCGAGCAGAAGGTGGTGTTGGACGTATCGAAAACCGAAAAAAAGGCAGAGAAGAAAATTGTAGCTTATATTTCGTAAATTCGGTTTCTCAGCCGCGGCCTCCCGCCGTTGGCCGGTTGCGGTGGAGGGTGTCCTTCGATCTTGATATGTTTATTAAATTGTGCCCTCCCCGACCCCCCCGAATCGGCCACAGAAGGCATGAACTTCATGCGCAAAGGCCGCAACAAGAAGGCCGCAAAGTTCCCGGTGCAAAGTCGTGCACATTAATATCGAACATTATAGCGGGCACCGGAGGAATTGTCCCGGCATGTGCCCCTGTTTGAATTATGATATTGCTGATCTTTATCGCCCGCAAATGATCCCCTTTAGGTGGAAGGTTTAATATTTCATGATATGAGCATTTTTTTCGTGTTGTTCCAAAATAACAATGCATTTTTGGCGGTGGTAATGCATTTCTTGGGAACCTTGAGCTAACCGTTGAATTAAAAGTACGTTTAAATGCTCCCTTTTTTAAAAAAAACTCTTCGGGTTACTGAAGATGATCGTTATGTAAATTGTTAACGTCTTATTTATCCATTCAATAAGCGTTGCGAGGCATTTAATTTAGCAAAAAATGTGTCTGCTATTTTATTTCTATGTGAAAAACACACCTCTCTCAAACAGCACTCGAGAAATGGTAAAGGGTTCGTCGTGTCCGTTGGAAGGACGAACCATTTCCGCGTTCCGTTATCTGTCACTCGAATGTGCCCCGATGTCCCTTTAAAAGCGACCTATTTCAAGCGACCGACATTAAAAAATGCGAACGTTTAATAATAGTTCCCCATTCGGCCCAACCTACATTTTCCAGCGAAATGGCAAACGAATTGCTTTTAAATCAGTATTCCTGTTTTGAGGAATATGTGTCCTAGGCCCTCGAATCGAGTGCTTTTCTCTCTCTTATCCCTCCGTGATCCATCCCCGCGTGTTTTTGATGTCGGGAAGATATCAAAAACTGAGATGAGCAACCGGAAGTAATAAAGGTAGAGGAAAAACAAAATCAAAAGGAAGAACAACCCTGGCTAGACACAAACCTTGACAATCCAAGCGACACAACCGTCTCTTGCCCGGATCCATCAGAGGGATGAACAGGATCATGTGTCGTCGGTGACGGTTTGGAAGCGGAAGTTTACCATCACCCGCCCCTTAGTGGACGTGTTCGGTGGAGGAAAGTGTCCGAGAGGGGGGAGACGCATCGTTCTGGGTTCGGTTTGAATAGTTGGTTACATAGCGAATGGAACAACAAACAGGTTCTGTCTGTTCCGCCACACGCTGAGGAAGTGAATTTTGTCAGTCCATCCTCTCCGCCTGTTCCCTTTTCAACGAAGATGGACGCACGCTGGAAGGAAGATGATTTAGTTAGCATCCGAACGTGTCGTTGGTCGTTCCGGGCTTCTTTTCCGGTCTGGACGATCGAAAAAAGGCCGCAAAAAGGCAGCGTGTAGCCGTGTACGCATAAGAAAGCTAATATCTCGATCCCCAGATATTCGACGGACCATCGCTCAAAGGACTCGGGCGAGACCGATATAGCACCGAATCTGAGGAGAAGACAGACAACCTTCCTCATCACACACACACTCAATAGAGCCCCGGGAATAAAGTTCCCCCTCGCTCGGTGAATCTTGAAGATTCTCTACATCTCGAGCCGATTTAAATTTAAATACCTGAATCATCCTGCCTCTCCCTAGGCGCCCCGGGGAAGAGTGCTGGGAGCGGGAGGACTCATCTAGGGACGCAGGTCTCCCGGTCCTTTGGTTCACGAGATGATTTTCTTGAACACTGACTGACGAAGGGCGCACCACAGACAGAAGGGCCTTGGAAAGACAAAAACCAGCGGTGTCGTAGGGCACACACCACCAAGGGAAGTTTTCAGAAGGACCAGTGCAACAGAAGGACGACCCGCAGGATCCGAGACCCGATCCGACGGACGGATGGATGGATGGATGGACGGATGGATGGACCAAAAGACCAAAAAAAAAATGAAAGGAAAGCTCGAACAAAAAAACAACAGGCGTCTATGCGGCACAGAATGGTGTCAGCGATGGCGACAGCTGGCGTCTTCAGAGTTCGCCCGCTGAAGTGGAGATGGAAGACGGGCACGCAAAGGAGACAGGATCTCGCAAAACGACGTACGTTCGTCGAGGAGCCTTTAATCAAGTTCGCTGGACCAAACTCCACTCCGTCTCTCTTTCATTGTTTCTCGGCCGAAGGTGGAAAAAGCTGGCCGGGCGTCGTCTTCTTGCTGTGTTTTTTGGACTTCGCTTCGCTGCTCCTTTATGTTTATTGTCCTTCGGCCGTTTTTTTTTTCGACGAGGTTATAATTATTCCTGTGTTCCACACACCACACGGCTTTCGTCCCTTTGGAGAAAACTTGAATTCAAAAACCGTCCACAAAACTGAAAAATCATTTCTGTACCATCATCAAGTCATCCTACGCGCGCCGCTAATGGGACAAACTAATGGCACACGCACACGGGAAAGGTATAAATTCATTACTATTCAGCATCGGGCAAGCGAGATGTGAGTGAGGTTGATCCTAATTGGCAGCACAAGAAAAAATGCATGCTTTAGTCTGATTGGAAGCTGAAGACAGAATTTCTTCAAAGGCTAAAATTAACCCTTGGTGGCGTTTTGTTCACCTTACTTGTGGTCCCACTCACCATCAACTAAGACGGTTAACTAGTATTTTACCATATTTAAACTTATATGTTGCATGAATAACCATGAACAACGAAATGTAACCAGAGTTTTGTCATTAAAATTGATATAATTTAAATCGTTTAGCAAATTAAACCTGATTTGAATGTTCCGTGAGATTCCAGAATAAATCATTTGGAATATAATAAAAAGGTTTCTTGTTTCGTTAACATAATCTTGCAAAACCCCAATGAAACGAAAAACAAATTTCACTGAAAAACGGCGTGAAAGGAGGTAAAAGGAAACCGGGAAAAAAACAACATGCAAATCATAGTTGAACAAATCTCTCTCTTTTGCTGCACAATTGCATCCTTAATAAATTATGAAAAGCAACAGCATAGAAAATCAGGTCCTATTTCATCCTCCGTATTTGGTACACAATTTTGACCTGACATTCCCGGTTCCACTTCCCTCTTTTCCGTTCCCGGTTTCCTTCGCTCCATTGTTCGGCGTAATTTGCAGCGTTTTATGCATGCACTTTTCCTTCGATTCTCGCACGAAGAAGGGGACTTTGTTAAGATGCTTTTCGTTCCGTTTGGATGTTTGCTTTCCAGACACGCACACACACGCGCGAGCACAGAAAACCCTAATCAGTGGTTGTTGTACATTAAAAAATCGGCCCTTTATGCAGGGTGTTTTTTTTAAGTTTCGTCGGCCTTTTTTAATCCCACGTGCTCTCCCATTCTAATGCACACATCCTTTTCCTGCGTTCATTTTCCGACCGTGAAACCGAACCTCGCTAGACGGTTTTGTGCCATTTGCAAAGTTCCGCTGTTCTTGCAAATTCAAAGCGTGCCAATGCAGAGACGTCGGCACGACACGAGAGCATATCGCTTTTTATCGTAATCGCCGTGTCGTGGAGGAAAACAAAAAGCGAAAATAGAAACAGGACACAAGGGACAACGGTTTGTGTTTTGTCTTTTGCAGGAAATCTTCCATTACGACAATGCGCATGTGTCCTGCCGGCGAGGCACAGGCTTTAGGACAGGATCGCCGGATGAGCCGGCACGGACCACGAACCTGGGGCGGAAAAAGAAGTGAAAGCAACCAAAAAAAAAAAACAAAAACGCAGCCGCCGAGATCTTGGCTCGTGTCAAGGTTTCTTTTTTCTCTTCTTTTTTGTCCCCATCCGGAACGTGCTGTTTTGAAAATCTTTTCTACAGGTGTCCTGCAGCGATAGGTTTGAAAAGGCCTGGTGAACTTTTAGCGCTTTAAAAATAAGATGCTTTTTAAATCAACCAGATTCACTTGCTGTACTGACACTACGAAATATACTTTTTTCTATATCATAAATTTGAAAAATGGCAACATCATATCGCGAAATTCTGTGGTTTCAGTCTCCTGATCAGCGCATCAGGTTCAACGCCCTCCAATAACCCCATCACCCTCGGATGCAGCAAATCATGGGGCAAAAGGAGAGCAATGCAATTCTTCCTTCATATTTTGTAAAGCAAAAGCCAGACGTAAACCGATGCCAAAAAGATTCATCCTTCGGAAGCAATTGTTCCTTTTTTCCTTCTTATACTCTTGTCGTGCAGCTAAACGACGGACTGTCAGCATAATGTTTTCTTCCTCTTGTTGCACTCCTCGGGTTGTAGAAACCGGAGCTGTGCATCGCATCACCTGTCGAATGCATTTCTTTCCCCCCTCATATCCCACTCCCACCGGTGTGTCGTCGAGAGAGTATCGTCCTCCGCAATTGAAAGCCTACACTTAACCTACAAAGTAAGCACCACCCCGAAACAACGGGCTGAGGAAGAGGACGAGGTGGCTGGTCGGTGCGGCTCCCGTATCCTCCGGTTGTATCCTTTTTTTCCTCCAACCACCAGTAGTTTTTTCCTCCGGTTTTTTTGTTTGCATATAATCAGTTTGTCCAATCCTCGGACGAAGAAAACTTACCACTCCATTGTCCATGCCGCCATATGGTGACTGGTAGCCGGCTTTTTCTGCGGGGAAAGAGGGAAAGATAAAAAAGGAGACAAAGTTTTAGTGGAAAGCTCGAAGGATCATTTTTTGCAACTTATTTTTCTTTCGTTTTTGGTACGTATTGCTTCTTTTCCTGTCCATAACTGTCCCGAAACACCTTTCGCGAGCGATGATCGTTTATCACCGAGGGTCGAAGGGAAACGACAACGTAAAATAAATAAACATGTGCTCCCCACTTCGTCACCACGACAGCTCCCCAGAGGAAGGATCCTTTGATTGCGGAGCGCTCCCCGAGGAAGAAGTACCCCAACCCGAAGAGAGATGTGACCGCGCACGCATAAAATGTGAATGGCCGGCCACGCGCGAGCTCCCGCACGCGCACGCGCAAGTGGCCATCGGTGTGCACGCGACCAGACCGAAACCGCGCGAGCGGACGAACGAAACAACAAACCGCAGAAATGAAGAACAGAAACACACACACACACACCATCGGCTTCCGGGAGGAAAAAGGGAAGGGAAGAAATGGAACGTCGTCGCGTTAAAGGCCAACTTGGGCTGGCACGCTCCCGACGGAATCGCGATCCCGGCGACGCCAAACACGACGGTGACTTGATTGACCGCCAAGCGACGAACGCGCGCGCGCGCGTCCCGGCGATCGTAATGTAATGGACGCAGACCCGGCACAGGACGTACGTAGTAACAAGTCGGCGAGAAGACGACATCGCGCGAGACCCCGATATCATCGCGTGTGTACGCTGGACAAATGGGAATCGAAAGCAAAAATAAAACAACGCGACAACGATGGCGAAGTAACGATAAGGGTAATCAACCGAACCAACGGCCACGTCTGAATTCACTATTTCTGGCTTTTTCCTTCTGGCGCTAGGAGAAGGGAGAAGGTTTTGGGGCTCAATGTGCCATTCGAAAGCGGTGGCAAAGGTTTCATCATCTTGCTCCTCCATCGTGCGGTTGTTTCATTAAATTATGTATTTCTCCCCCTTTCCAAGACCATCAACATTATCGAAGATCCTTGGCGATCAAACGAGCAGCAGGCAAAGGAAGGTGATTTAAAAAATCAAATGCCGCTTCGTATATACATCTTGGTTGGAAGAGGATAAGACGGTAGGAAAACAACAACAACCTAAAAATCCAATCAACGAAAGGATCAAACGTTAAGAAGCACAGAAACAAGATTCAACTCGGAGAGCAAATCCTTCGAGGGTCAACTTTTCCTTTGACGAAACGAAAAAGCAAAAAAAAATGGTACGAAAACATGAAACATCTGGCCTCGCATACATGCAGAGGATGGGTCCCTCCTTCTACCACCACCACCACCACCACAAGGGAAATGATGGACGGAGGAAAAAAGACGGCCCGACAACTTGTTACCGGCCGATCATAAAAACGGCCGATCGGGAGCCACTATTGCTCCACAATGATAAACTAAAGGAGACGTGGAGGATAATGCGGCATCGAAGGACGAAGAATGAAGAGAAGTTTGGAGGCTCGTCTGCCGTCTTGAGAGGAAGGCTTCACCCTGATCCTCCCCTTATGCACCACCCTTCTGGCTACTGCCGATCGTTCTGCGTTTATTTCTGCAGCCGAAACCATAAATATGTTAATAATTGCATCGTACCACCTGTACACAATTTTCGGCTATTTTTTCTTCCCTCGTCCACGTTCCGCGGGTTCCTCTCTGTTTTTCTTTTTGTCTTCCTTTTCGCTTTTGGATGCAAGCGATCGAGAGAGGCGATCGGATGTGGCGCTCCTTGAAGATGCTTTCCCTTGCAGCGTCTTCTTTTGCCTTTCCCCAAAGTAAAGAATGAACAGGTTGGAGCAAACGAGATGCGTAAATGTAATCACCTCCTCCAGACATGCTGCATTTTCGCGCACACACACACACAAGCAAAGGGTGTATGCATTTTGCTTCGGAAAATCTTGTTTGCTGGTCCGAAAGGATTCATATGCGCAAGGGGACTCTTGGAGGGTTGAAACTTGGAAACGATGGTCTCTGTAAGGCTCCACAAACACACAGAAAAAATCCACACACACACAGCGCCGAAAAGGGTCGATGGAAGTAACCGGAGAGCCCAACGAATCTGTCCGTGCCGATGAACTCGAAAAATGGAACCCAAAAGGGAGCACACAACTGACTACAGACCCATCAGGGCGATGCGGCGTGCTTTTTGCGCCTCGGGGCTGCAACCTCCCTTTTGGCCCCTTCTTCACCTCCTCCCCTCGGCCACCCTAAACTCACAATTGCCTAATGCTGCTGCTGCTGGCTCCTTATTGCTCGTTGATTGGTGTTTTCGTACTCTCGCTGCGCTGCGAGGGACGAACGATTTCGAAAAAACAACCTATTCCCCGAATTCACCCCAAATGGGCTCCGTCTTTAAGACTTTTCCCCCCCCTCTTTCTCTCTCTCCCTCTCTCCACTCGCTCGATCCATTTTATGGCGCGAGAAAACCACCGTGGGTCGCGTCGTAAACGCGTGCGAATTTCACCCAACGAACCGCTCAAACAACGGTAGAACGGTATCCTGCACTTCGAAAACGGCTCCTTTTCCTTGTGGTGGCGGGCGCGTGGACGCCAGCAATTCCACATACCCAACCTGTTGATTAAGATCTTCCTTAAAAATGGGCATTATTTTAATGCACCGTACGCTGGGGTGGTGGCTCGCGATGCTGACGCTGCTGTTTGGAGATTGATTTTCACATCCATTCATTTAGCGCTCGTAATTTCAACGGCCGAACGGGTTCTTAGGGATCCACCAACCGACGCGCGAGCAGCAGATGGTCGCAAGTTTATTGACCGGATCGTTTGGTCGGTCGGTCCTCGCAAGGATAATGTTTTGGGAATTTTTGAACCCAGATTTTTTCGGTCGGTTTGGTTTTGTTGAGCGAAATAAATGTTGAAGATTATTTGTATTTCATGTGTCTAAATTTTCAAGATTTGAAACTTTAAGCACCAATGCAAGAAAATGCTGTTAGTGACATGTGTCTTACAGCAATTAAAAACTGGATTTATGAAAATAAAAATCTCCGATAAACAATTTTTTTTTTGAGAATTGAACTTTGAAGGTACCATTTTACAAAGAACATTCCTTTAATGATTAAAATTTGAATAATAAACTACTGGTATTTTAAACTCCGATCTGATTCGCTAACAACAATGAGCAACAAGTACTTTGGAGGTCAAAAATAACACTCGACAAACCGTTTATCCTGACGGAATGGAAACATGCGCTGCCACCAGTTGATCATCGTCAGACCCAACAAACAACACCGGTTGTACGAATGCGGGGAAAGAAAATACAACCCAAACCGAATGATATGGTCGAAAAATAAAAAATAAACGTGACGCGTATAATGTTGTGCGTAAAGCACCACCATGCTGCTGAACCATATCCACACACTCCGGGGCCGGAAGATTGACGCGCTTTGGGTGTTCGAGGGGGGAAGATAGAAGAGAAGGTGCTCCCAGCAGCAGAAGCAGCATATGCGGTGAATATTCGAGCACCCGGCGTGTGTGTGTGTGTGTCTTGCTGTGGCCCGCATTCGGTTTTAAAGTCACCACAGGAGGCCTACCACTCGCCGGCATCCACCCTCGGCAGAAAAAAAACCCCGCAGAATTGAAGAAGGGCAACATAACGCTCACCGGGAGGAGGAGAAGGAAAAAATAAAGCCTCCAAGACGAGAGACCTCAAAGTCTCGACCGAAAGCGAAGCACCCCCCTGGCGTTTTATTACACCATCGCGCGATTCGACGAAACCGCCAGAGGAAGGTAACGCACACGCTGTCAGTGGCACACGCAAGCCAAGGAGCCAGCAGCGCCAACATATAGCGCGAGAG
>KE525057.1:895581-940710 GCA_000441895.2 Anopheles sinensis | reverse complement strand
CCACACACACACACATCGGAGTGAGGTTCCTTCGGCAACCTTTTAACTCGAAACCTCCCTCCGATGAAGCGTATTTTGGCCCGGTTTGCTCGGCTTCGGCCTGTCAATCTTTATTCCCTATCGCTCAATCACGATCCCCGTCGGCGGTGTCTTTCTCCACGTTGCACCCGTCACTTGCACCTCTCACCACCCGGACAAATCTCGACCGGGACCTCCTCCCCCCTGGTCCCCGGTTTACGGGTAAACCGCTCCTGCCCGAGGTCAGGAAACGGCAAGCGACTTCAAAACATTCAAAACAAATATTGATAAACCTTCCTGCTCCGGGCGGCGGCGAGAGGCGAGCCGTACGAAATATAAACAGAAACTGTTGCTGCTCGAGCCCAAACACTCCCCCCACCCAAAAGGGAAGTGGTGTGGGGGTTGCAGGTTCAGGTTGGCCCGTCGTCGGTTTCGTCGATCCCTCGCCTTTGACAGACTTATCTACTCCTCACCCAAAAACAACGCACGTTTCGACGAAGCTCCACTGCAAGTCCGGTCCCGGGGCGGTCCATATGGATGGAAAACGGCGACATAAGTGACAGAGGTCGCGAAAAAACGACTAACACTCCAACTAAATCCGCTATGCTGAAGTGGGTTTAGTTTTAACGTCCACTGGAAGAACAAGTTTATGCACAAGCCTCCCACCAATAATTGTGCTACCGAACGGGAAACATGTTCAACCAGCCACCATCATCATCCGCATGCATGTAGGAAAAAAAAGGCTATACAAAAATGGGCTTGAGCCTGACAAAACCAAACACACCATCCCACCCACCCACTCCCTCCTTGTCCGCAGCAGATCGGATCGGGATCTGCACGCCCCCAACGTCGAAGCCGACCGACATCCGACAAATTTGCGAACAAATACCCAATCCACCGCCACCACCCAACCCAACAACCCTAACCGGAGCCAGAGAGAGGCCGCAGCGCGTATGCAAGTGGTTTGTTGTCACAGGATAAACAAAATATCCGTCCATCCACGTTGGGGCGTTTGCCGGTGCGGCTAAGCGCGCTCCGGGAGTTCGGAATGGGGGAGGATTTTTTGAGGATGCACAACACAGCGGGATGCCAGCCCATCACACACACACACACTGGGCATGAACACGAAAGCGACCGTAAATTGACTTCCTAGCGTCGATGGTTGTTTAGAGAGTAGAACCACGAATTTTCCGAACGGCAAAATTCGCAACAGGGAAAACTCACACAATATAACAAATCGAGGAGTATGATTTTGGGAAGGTGATAAGAAAGGCAAATTGTGTTTGCTAAGTGGTACAAGAGGTGTATCGTTTGCAGAATATTAAATAACCAAATAAAAAATTGATAAAGTGATTCGAGGGGATCCTTCGGGAACGATTTAGAACGAAACTGTTTAATCTTATTTGCATTTTCACCTAACGTATTTGTTACCAATTATCGTTTTTGTCAATTCCACATGATTATCCTGTGTCATTGGAGCCTTACACATTAATTTCCTTAAGAGAACATTCGGCAAAAGTTTCACTCAATTCTTTTAAAGACAACATTTATGATGGGACAATTTAGTTGTCATGTTTGCGTGGACGTGAAAATTGTCAAAAAGGGCTTGTAAGCTTTTCTTGCGCTTTGCTGTAGGGTCCATCCATTTGCATTTAATTTTCCATCATTACCCTCCGAACGAACGCTGGAAACTTAACAGGAAATTATTTTAAACACCCTAGGGTAGCTCGGAGAAACAAAACAAACGAAATGGCCAACGGCATGCTCCTGGCATGTCGGAGAGGGAAGCCAACCGAAAAAGACTAATTTTCCCTGCCCATTCTCGGAAGCTTATTAAACAGCACCCCAGCATTTCCTTGCAGTTTGCAACCCATTCCCGCGTTTCCTATCGGACTGGACCCTCTAGGACGTGCGTTAGGAAGCTCGCCACAGATATGCCTTTCGGTTGGTTGGAAATTAACGCAAGTAACCCACAAAAGTACACCATCATCATCATCATCATCCATCGTATCCTTGCTTTGCGTTGCGATCTGGACGGCCCGCGGGCTCGGATGATTATGCCGAAAAGCTTTTCCACCGTTTTTTCGGTCGCGGCCGGATATGCCGCTGGAAGTAACACACACACACCATCACAAAAGGGCCGGAGGAAGAAAAAATCCAAATCATTCGTTCGTCCGGTCGGAATTGGTTCTTTTCGGATGATCGAAAGCCGCCTGCGTTTAGCGGGTTGAGAGAGGGTATCCACTTGTGTAATTTATTTTTTCCTCTTTCCCGAGCTCGAGAAAACGAGGTGAAAATGAGACTTCCTGCCGCGCGCTGCTGGCCGTTTCCTCCGAGGGTGGATATACGTTCCGCTGGTTGTTTGGGACACGCGAGCCAGAGATCCTCTGCTTCTTCCCTAAACGTCTCTTTCCTTCGTTCGATCGAAGGCAACGAAAGAAGGATCGAAATGCGTACATAAAATGCATCCCAGTCGAAGGACGGACGAAGAGACACTCATACCAACACAGAGTCGCGCGTGACCTATCCTAATCCTCCGGGATACCACCAGATCAGGCGTACAACGCCGTCTTCGGAGTAGTCGTACATTTGAAAAACAGAGAAAGAGAACGATAAGGAGGGAAAATATATTTTAAAAAAAAACCCTCGGAAAAAGGGCCCTTCGATCGCGTTTTGCTTTTTGGAGATATAAATGCTTAGTTTGAACGAGCGCGCGCGCACTCGAAATACTCTCGGGGTGGAACAACATCCAAACCAAAGAACGAGACCACTTTGCGCATGAAGTGATCTCAACAACGGTCGCGGTCGGATTTAAGCCCCCAGCAATGTATAACCCAAGCAACCGAATGCGTTTACGGATGTATGCATGCGAGGCATGGCCCCTTTTTTCGAGCTCATTACATTCCCGCCGAGCGCTTCCCCGTGGAGTTACCGCGGGAAGCTGGCGGCGGACATGAAGCAGACATGAAAGTAAGTACTCTCCGGTGGTTGGAGGAGTGGGAGGAGATGATCATTAACATTACGATAAACGGCCGCTGATCACTACAGTTTCCCATATCCGGTGGTGTGTGCAAGGGGGCGACGAGATCCTCGGAAGATCGTCGGTTCATAGCGCACAGCATGCGAGAAAAGGTTGGGAAAATAAACCCGGAGTTCGGTGCAACACTGAAACGGAGGATGCAGAATAAAAATCCCCAGCTCCGAATGCATCATCGAGAGGTTGCACAAACACTCACTTGCAGCCAGGATGAGTCAGTCTCGGTGGTGCCCTCGAAAACACACTGCTAAACCTGACCAAATTTGGGAAATCTTTAGAAATAACCGTCACCACCGCCATGGAAACCTGTGGAGCCGCTCGCACACATTCGGATCGGGAGGTCGGACTTTCGAACACCGAGCGTTGCATTTTGCACCCCGACCTCGGAGGCGGTGAATTTCGTGGTGCACCAACATAAGATCCCGTTGAACTTTCTCGAGCAGAACAAACAGAACGAGGAGAAGACGAAGACGCCGACGGCGACGATGAAAACGAGTATGCAACATCTGTCGCGCGGTGCGTTTTAAAAGAAGCATGTGTATCACGCGTCTCCCCAATCCCAGCCTCAGTCCACCAGCAACTTCTTCTCCTCCGCCACCACCGCGAGTCGATCGAGGTCGAAGGCGGCCATGAGGACCCGCACCCAAAACTCCCCAAAGATTCGTCCCCAACTTGTCACTCTCTCTCTCTTTCTCTCTCTTTTTCCCAGTCGTGTCACCAGCGAAGCGTTTGGAACTGAATGGTGATGGTACCCGCATTCGTTCGCGTCGGTTCGCGGTTTCAGTTTTCCACCACTCGATCGAAGATGATCGTCACCAGGGCCGGAGGGCCAGAGGGAAGGGGGTGGGGGGATGCCCGTCGATGATGCACAATGTTGCACACACATTGATGTGCCTCGGCTATGGCGTAATGCGTCGACAGCGTTCGGTTGAACGACGTGGTTCAAATTTATAGCGGTCGAGATTGAATTACGTTACTAAACGCAGGGTATTAAAATTTTCTACCTCGCACCTTCCCCGTGGAGGTGACATTTTCTCCCCGGATTTCCCAGTGGACGCGATCGACGGTGAAAGGGAAGCTTCCTCCAGCGAGCAAACAAGCACATAAAAATACGATCGCGATCGTTTGGAAACCTCGTAGGGGAAGGTGGAGCAAAATGCATCATCATGAATTTAAATTCATAATTTGAACAGATTAAATATTTTAATCTCTTAAAAAGTAGTGGAATGAAAATAAACAGTTAAAGTAACGCTACGAGGTAACATGTGAAGAATTCGTTTGCATCATGCATCTATTCTTGAGCTGGAGTCAAAACAACATCCTCTTCCAGAATCAACATATGTTTTTCGTTCAATTGAAAACAAAAACAACATCCTATTTCAAAATCAACGGATGTACTGAAATAAGTACATTATTTGATATTATTTTGTTTATGCAAAACCAGTGTGATTCTTTTGATTTGCAACTTTATTTTCGAGCAAACTATTCTTCAATCAGTGAAAACATTGGATGTTTATTTTTAATTTTAATTCATGAATTTAAGAGATTAAATATTTTAATCTCTTAAAAAGTAGTGGAATGAAAATAAACAGTTAAAGTAACGCTACAAGGTAACATGTGAAGAATTCGTTTGCATCATGCATCTAGTCTCGAGTTGGAGTAAAAACAACATCCTCTTCCAGAACCAGCATATGCGTTTCGTTCAATTGAAAACAAAAACAACATCCTTTTTCCAAAACCAACGGATGTACTGAAATAAATATATTATTTGATATTATTTTGTTTATGCAAAACCAGCGTTATCCTTTTGATCTTCAACTTTATTTTAAAGTAAAATATTCTTCAATCTGTGAAAACATTGGATGTTTTGCTTTATTTTTGTACGTAGGGTTTATTTTTGCCTTAGAGGTCAACGTTGACTCCACCTCCCCTACACATCACACGTACGATCACATAAAAGGGAAGACATATCGTAAAATAGCACACCATTGAAGAAAAAAACCGCGCACGAGCATCGGCGGCGCAAGGTGTTCGCTTCTTCTTCTGGTGGTTCTCAGAAAATAAAACCGTCTCCTTTCTCCTCACGAGCGTCACCATCATCACCACCACCGCGCACGCTGATAGTACACAGACACACGATCGCGAAAAAAAAAATTCCCCCTGCGGGAATGGAGAAAAGTGTGTGCATTCGCCAGCCATCGATTATGCAACACACGGTGCAAGCTGCAAGTTTAAAATTGTGCACAAATCATTGATCGCGAGCATGAGTTTTTTTTAGGTGAAGGAAGAAGAAAGGTAAAGGTATTGGAGGGAGGTAAGGAATATCGCAGCCGACCGCAAGTCACCCGCGGGGGGAAACGTTGTTGTTATCGGACCAGGGACCGGAAAGGCCGGCGATTTTTATCGATCCCTCGATAGGCGAAGTGGCGCATCGATAAGAGGATAAGGCGAGTGATGTGTTGTGATGTGTTGTTTTTTAAAGGTGGCTCATCCATTTTTATTTTCATTTGAAGGCCATTTTTTTTCAAGCAGGATTGTTTTTCCTTGACCGAAAAAATAAAACACCTTCTGGTGGATCAAAGAATTGAATGAACGGTTCCTCGAAAGCAAATGGAAAACACGGTTCCTTATGACCTGCAATTGCACGCGGGTCGGTGCAATTGGAATATGATTTATTGAATTTCACATAGTAGAACAAACAAGACCAACAAAAAAATAAGCTAATTTCTTCGCATGTGTTCCTTTTTTTGCATGATAACAAAAATTGTCTAGACTGTAACGGACGCGAGTGAAACGATGTTAGAAAAAATGAACAAAACATTATCAACCACCGTGAAATGGCGTACCTCCGTATCGACCAAAAAAAAACCCCTGGCAGCAGCAGTATCAACAGCTACAACAGGAGAACAGCTTGTCGCTGGAATGGCGAGGAGCGCGGTTCGATTATTGCAATCATAAACCACCAGACCGAACCTCGAAGGTCGCTTATCAAGACGATTCTCCTGCGCTCTGTCGTAACAGTCAATTTCCGTGACCACGCGCTCACGCGCGACATATGCTAGAGCCTGGCCTGGTGTAGCCCCCGTCCGGGGCCCGAAGCGAGATAAAACAGGGCAGCCACAGGCCGGTCAACCTTCAATTAGCAAACGGCAGCAACGACGGCGACGGCGACGCGCGATGATAATAGAAATAAGAACAAGCCATTATCGTGTGATTGACGTACGTTATATATGTTGTGTCGTTATTTTATTTTTGAAAGTACTTGCTCTTTTTTTCCTCTTCTTTTCGTCACGCCTTTGGCAACAACGAATTCGCCCGCGCGCTGGGTGTGTTGTCCCACCTCGCCTCATCTAACTCTGCGCGCGGGAGACACGACCACCGTTGGACATTATTTTGTGGTTCGAGAACAGTCAGTCACCGCGGGGTCCATAAAACAACGATCCCCGCTCGTACTTGGAAACCGCGAATGCAGTGTGTGTCACTCCATCTCTCCCTCTCTTAGGGGAGGGGGAAAGCAAACACCTTCAGGTTCAGTTTTTCCCACTTGCACAAAACCAAGGGAAAACAAAAAGGAAAAAATAGGAACGATAAATGTTGTGGTTTTGTAGCGCTTCAACAAGCGAGCTCCAGAGCATGATCCAACTCCCAGCGCGAGCTTCATGATGTTCATGTTGGTTTTTGATGAGTTTTCCTATCCTTTGACCTTCGGCAGGGGTTCGTGCTAGGTGAATTAAAAGGGAAGGCTAGAACCCGCACCATTCGCTTCGAGTAAAATTGGAAAAAATAGAATGAAAGGAACACAATTTGGAAAATTTAGAAATTAAAGTTCTTCTCCGAAAATGCAAACAAATATTTGAAAATCGAATTTTTAAGTAAGTCCTTACAGAGTTGCAGAGGTGAATGGTTTGGTTCGATTTTAATGGAATTTTTAACATCGTTTTAAAAGTCGTTCTAATCGTTGCTTTACTCATGCTTACAAAATAAACAATCAAAAAAAGACACTACTGCAGACGAGGTAAGGATACCAAATTGAAAACATGAAGTCAATGCACCGTACGACAATGTGCGTGTTCACTTGATGCCGGTTGAAAAGCTAAAAGGATAACGGTCAAGCCGAAAGTCGATAAAATATTACCATCCTTAGGACTTTCGTTTCGAGTTCACCCAAATGAAAAAAAATACATAACCCTACATCCTGGAACCACACTATAAAAGTACAGGAATACGCATCCCCACCAAGTTCCTTCCGTTGCCCTCGCAGGGAATGTCCACTGCTCGGATATAGTTCGTGGAATTCTTAGCATCAAGGAGTGAAACCAGGGACCCAAAGGAATGGTAAAAGAAATTAAGCTTCAAACGATGCGGATGGAACGGAAAACCGGTAGGTCCTTGCGGTTGAGGAGAGGACCTCGACCGAGCAAGAGACGGTAGATAATATGTCCAAGGCAATAACAAAAGTTAAAAATTAATGAAACGAAAACTGTGGAGCAGTGCACACACACGGAAAAGGATACGCCACACAGCAAAAGGCGATGTCAGTGAATTCAGGACAGGACACACCAGGACACAGTGGGGGTTCCGGGCGGGGGGAATAAAAAATAGCAGAACCCGTTCGTTTTTGTTTTGCTTTCCGTGTGACTGAGTTCCGGGCAAGAAAGGATGCGAAGGCCAGGAACGTGCGGCGGAGTTTGCTGCCGAACGAACATCACACGGTTCGTTGGCCATTCGTTCGCCCCCGTTTTTATCGTTCCGCACAGGAGATTTCGAACCGGGAAACGCTATACGCTGGTTCCTCCGGAGTGCTGGTTCCTCCAACAACTCCAGAAGGGGGAAGAACTCCTGCCTGCTCGCGTCGGTGGAACGAATCGTCAGTAACAGACATCCGAGAGTCCGAAATTCGTCCCCTAGCGTACCCCGGAACACGGCGCACACATACACACAAACGCGTGCCCGGGTACCCCTCCTTTCCTTTCCCACCCGCCACCGATACGGATCCTTGCGTTATCCTGCAGAGGAAGCGAGCCCCGGGGTGGGAAAGAAAGAGATCAAATCGATATACACTGCCTGCACTGCATCATCTCGCACAACTAACCAACTTTTCCCCCGGCGGCCGAGAGCATCTCTCACCAACACACACAAAAAATACCCTTCCCTTACACACACACACACACACCTACCTATGCACACCCTTAAAAATAAGGGATGCACACTATCGAACGCAGGGGGAAAAACCACGTCCAATACCAAATCGTTCGGGCGTCCAAAGCCGTTGGAACGGAATAAAAATGAAACGGAAGGGCATCGATGAAGAAGCGATTTAACGACCGAACGATGGAAGGGAGGGAAGGGTGGGTTTGGTAGGCCCTCGTGCTTGTAGTTTTTCCCCGCGTTATAACCCACATAAAATAGGGGTACGCGATCCGGCGATCGGTTGGAAAGTCAACTTTACCCAACATCAGGAACGGAAGGCAGGTTCACGCAAAAGGACGACGATTTGTGCAGTGCACGGAAATGACGCGCTGCGGATGATGCTGGTGCCGGAGTTGGTGGTGTTGGTGGTTGTTGTGCGGTAGGCAGGATACAAAAGGGTCCCCGTCCTTCTCCCACTTTCCAATCCCGAAGCGGACTGTGGAAAACAGGACCCGAAGAGGACGCGAAAAAGGACCAGCAGCGGCAGGGAGAGACCCGGAACCGATTCCAGGACGCCCGTACAACACCCTCCTGGTTTTCTCCGGTGGTTTATAGTGTGCGTATTTTCGGTCCGATATGATTCCGAAAAACAGCCACCGGAGAAGAGGAAGGAGAGAAAAAAGCACAACAAAACCCAAAACGGACAAATTCCGTTCAGCCGGAAAACGGTTGCGGCGAAAGAGCATTAAAAACGGCTACGTTAAAAACACGGCAGTGAACTGACTTTTCTGGTGGACGAGAAAATAAAAACTGTACTTGGCCGATATCGCTGAAGGAACAGAACAGGATGGCAGCGAAATAAAATAATTATTTAAAAAAACCGTTGTGCCCTCAACGGCGACCGAAAAAACGCGATGTGCCACCGATGCTCCAATGTATTTTCCGCCTTCCGCTTCCTTTTTCCCATGTTGGTGGTGGTTGGTGCACATGTCGAAAAGGATTGCAAGCTAACGGGTAATAATAATTATGCTTTCCATGAACTGAGGAAAAAGTGAGAAAGAAAGCTAAAGAGAGCAAAGGAAGAGTCATTTCTTCTCGTGTCTTTCACTCTGTTTTAAGAGAAAAATAACAAAACAACACCACACCCCAACATCTGAGGTAAGTGAAATTGGAAACAAAATGCTGTTTGGGGATATAGCTTTCAACATCCTTTTTCCCTTCCCCCCTTATTATTTTACGCTCTACGGGCGCAATAAAAACAGGATCGTGGAAAGTAGGAAAAGGACTCCACACTCTCCAACGGTACCCCCGACCGCCACGTAATTGCTACGTAGGTTGCACTCGGTCGCTTTGCGTCGTTTCGGGAAGTGGTTGAACATTAATTTGGACCGGCCGCTTCCCTAGGATATGACTGATTACATGGCGCGCAGCAATGGATCGCATGCGCCGCTGTGTGCACTTCACTTCCGGCACGGTTTTAATTCCATACTTGCCGAAAGTGGGTGAAATTCATTTCCGTTCTACTTTTGGGAAATCCGAAATTGACACGGGCATAAAAAAACTATCATTAGTCCTTAGTGTGAGTACAGCAGTGTAGGAATAAAAACGGATCTTTCCACGATTTAAAAATAATAGGAAAATCATTGTACAAATTTTAGGAACAAATAAGTAAAAAAAAACATAATAAAAAAATGTTAAAAAAACTTTTTCACATGAAAAATAAGCTTGGAAAGGAAACAAAAATCTTCTAACAATATAAGAATGAGGAAAACAATTAAATATGTTTAGTTCTTTGAAATAAATTGTAACTATAATATTGAACATATAACTCCAAAAAGTAGACTATTTTTTGCCTTTTCAATCACCAACTTGTCAATGAATACTATAATCAATTTTGCGAGTAAGCCCCCATTGCGAACATTCAATTTTAAAATGTCTTCGAAGCGAAACGCACCACCCATAAGCGAATGAGTGACGCACACTATCCCGAGGAGGAGAGCATTGAAATGCGGCGTCCGCCAAATTACCGGACGAAAAACGATAATGACGTGATGCGTGGCGCACGGCCAGAAAGAAACGATGCCTTTGGTACATCATCATCATCATCATCATGAACATCATCGTCCTCATGAGCACATTCTCGTGGAGGAAGAGGGAGTAGGGCGGACCAGCGCGACGACGGACGGCCAATCGCGACAAACAAAGTTAATTATCATCGCAGTATGGAACACGCGCGAGTTCACTTCGCCTCGCGAATGGAAAGCCCTCCCCCCTTCCTGCTTTCGAAACAAACTTCGATGCAAATGACCTCAAACGAACCGGCGAACGGACACTGCTGGCCACCCAGCCAACCCCCAACCACCCTTCCCGAGGCGAGGATCTTCTCCAGCGTTTCGGAGTGCGTCGAGCGTGTTTCGAATTCAGCGCAAGATAAACAGCTTCCATCGACTCGCGGACCGTTTTCCTCCCTTTTCGAAAACGAAGGGGGAGAGCTAGCGGGAGGATGCGGGTCAGTATCCTTCGGCAGAATAATTTGAGACCACCACCGAACATGTGGGCGCAACCTTGCGCGTAGCAGCTGTTTTTCCCGATGCGAAAGGTGCAACAATCAGCGATTTCCCCTTTTTCCTGATTGCGGTTCTCGTTTTCCTTGCGGCATCACCCTCTCGGAAGTAGCTGACTCCTCCGCAGGAGACTTTAAGGGATATTTCCTCCACCCACTTTCTCACCCTCCCATTGTTCATTGGCAGAAAAACAAACGCCGGAAATGATGTCTCATTTTCCATTCATTTGCCGCTCGCGTTTCGAACGCACGGATCTCTTTTCCGGAACTCGAGCGGCCACTAGCCTCCGGTGTTACCTGGTACCTTACCGAACCCCGGGGTTTTCCGCCCAGCCAAGAGTTTTCCCCATACGCAACAAAACATAAACTCCAATCATCGCTTCCAGGACTCGAGAGTGCAGCATGATGACGATGATGATGCTGTGCGAAAAGCTATTTTCACTGCACCACCACTCGTGAGCTTTCGGGCAGCGATGCTGCGTGTTGTGTGCCAAAAACACTCCCATTTGCATTCACCACCACCCCGCTCCCTTCCTCCGCTTCGTGTTATTGCAGCGTCCCAAAGCGAAGTCTATTAGGGATGCAGCTTCTTCTACCGGAAAACTTCCTCCCGCTAGCGAGGAAATGCACCTTCACAAGTTTGGTGTTCGAATGAACCAACGCCGAAAATGAGTCTGATTTCTGCCACCGCCAGAGTATCATCGGATAGTGGCACCACTTTCCGCCAGCCTTCCCTCCGGCGATGGTTCCGATATGAGTCGATTACCATTTTTCGGCAAACCGGTAAGCCTTCTCTGAACTTCAACTCTACGCACACAAACTGCAGCTCGGAGCAAGCTCAGTGAGGCGGTGGGAGGATACAAATTAGTGTACACGCCAGTAAATTATTCATAAGCAAGCTAATTATGATGCAGAAATAGCGAGAGCCTGCCAGTGCTTATGCAGCTATCCGGAGTTGCATTCCAGGAGAAACAAAGCTGATTCCTGACCGAACGATGGCGATAGAGGACGATGCTTGGGATGAAGCTTTTGTCCCAGGTCGTTGCATTTCTGCGTTTCTACCCCAGTAGTACCCCGGGAGTCTCTAAGCTGCAACCCAAATGAACTACAATTTAGGCTTGGAGTTATTTTCGTAACGTCTCGTTTGATTATTTTGTATTAAGAGTCTTTTGTATGATTTCATAAACAGCAAAGGATATAGGGGTTCCCGGGGTAATACGCACCCCTGAGGTATCCGATTCGTTATGCATCAACTTTACCAATTTGTTAATCATTTGAAACGCGTATTTACGCGTTCTAGTTGCGAAAAAAAGACATTTTTCTACAAGAATGAACTAAAATATGGTCACCTAGTGAGTTTGAAACCTCAACATCAACAGAAACGCAAAATAAAAGCAAAACCACCAAAATTACCGATTTGAACCGGTAATTCGTAATTTTGCCGACGACGATCCGGACGAAATTTTTAAACTTTTTATTTGAACTAAAATTTGTTGTTTGAGGAGCCCATTGTACCTCTATTTTTTTGTGCATTTTGCCTCACTGTTATGGTGTATTTTTTCTTTTCGTTTTGATCATATTACCCCTTTTGGAGCATTTTACCCCATCACAAGTGCGTTTTGCCCCGATCCAGAAATATACTATCAGCAATTGCACTTTTTTTAAATTGAAAAATTAATGATTTTTTTTAGCAAAACAGGGAAAAACAGGTTACTAGATAGAACCTTAATCAAATGAGTTGATAAGCCAAGCCAAGTTCATTGAAAATTCTAGAGTATACCTTAAGGGGTGCGTATTACCCAATCTACGCCTACTGTATTTAGTCTAGATTACATTGAATAATGGCAAAAGTTTTAGTCCTTCATGTGACTTCAAAGCAGGCCAAGTAGTTCCACAATAACATATTCTTAAAAATTTTCAACTAATCAATTCTATGCTCAATTTTCTACTAACACATTCAGAGCTCAATTTATAACTTCCAAACTGCTGCCAAGACTTGGCCCTAATTTCCAAATCTTTACTTGTACCCATTTAATGAGAGTCGGAAGCTAGAAGCTAGCACTCGGCAGGGTATCGACTTCCAAACTGGTGCCGCTAAACCGAACTTAATAACTTAATCAGTGGCACAAATTGAGGGGTAACATTTCATGCCCATAATTGTGCGCCCAACGGAATTCGCCAGCGGGCCTACATTTGTCAGTTCGATCTCATCTCTGACGCGGTTCTCACTTTTTTTTTTTTGTTAAGTCGAACTGCCCGAGGCCGATCTCGTGGTGGAGCTTTAATATCCTCCATCGATCTCTGTTTGTCCAAGCGACTCCCTTTCGCTTCCAAGAGAGGCCCCAGAAACCTCGACGCAGCCTCCTCCTCCTCCCAGGGAGGGAAAGCCAAATCAGCATCAATCCAATTCCTTCTTCGTTGAAGGCTCAAAAGAGAGAGTGAGAGAGAGTGTGTCCTGCTGCTGCACGTCACGTCAAGTTAATGTCGACGGCACGAGGGAAGCACAACGCAGCATGCAAGCAAAACCCACCGGAGAGGAATGCATCATGTTCGACCTTCACCAACATTAGTCTCCCTCCATCCCTCCCTCTGGCCTCTTTGCCCGACCCACAACTTTAGTGTTTCCCCGCGACCAACCGACCGACCTAAACGACAAAACCCCTAACGCCTACGCCGAAAGGTGTGCAAGTGTAGGCGGATCCGCTCGCTTGTGGCTTGGAGTGTGTGTGTGTATTTGAATGCTGCATTTATGCTCACGCTGATGCTGGCGGCGTTATGTTTGGCGCGCTTTACCATTCCTTTCGGGCGCAGGTAAATTTTAAACTCGACCAATGTTTCTGCATAACAAGGCCACTCGGAGGGAAGCCCAGCAACAAAGCGGAAAATTACAAATTAGCAAGCATCACCGTACCTACATACAAAATATGGCTTTCGGCCACTGGGGCCGAAGCCGAAGCAATACCTTACCTTCTGCGAGCCCGCTGCTTTGATCTGCTTTATTATTACTTCTTTTCCCTCCCGCTTAAGCGAAACAAACGGACCGATTCTCAGCGGGAAACGCGCGTTATCTGACGTTATTCCCTCGTCCACCGGGTGTCCGTTTCCCTCCAACAGACCCTTGGGCGACCGCACAAAGCCGAAGAGATTGCTATCGGAGAGCAGCCAACAAACACACCGCCAAAAGCCAACTGATTAAGGCTTCGTTTTCCGAAAGAAACCCGTAGCACAACTCCTTCCCGAACGTCGAAAACATTGGCGAAGGAAAAAAAAGGTAACACAAACAACAAACAACTAATAATAAATCCGATTGCAGAAATAATTTCGCAACAATCCCGTACCCGAAACCGATTAGTGTGTTCGATAAAGTTGCGGCAAAACATTGCCCCACAACATGCTTGGGGCCGGGAAGGAAATCAGTTAATTTGTTGTTTCTCGGGTCGCAAGGTTTTCCCTTCTCCTCGGTACAGCACAACTGGGAAAACTACTCTTTCCGTTTCTATATTTTCCAGAACAGGAAAAGGCAAAGAAAGTGTTCACTCACCAAAGCGATAGAAAGAGAGCAAACCTGCACTAAAGTGGTGTCTCGATTAAGCCTGCACTAACTCTCCAAAAGGACAACTTTCCCGGGTGTCATTTTTCTTACGGACGGAACCGAAACGAAAAAAAACCCCGGGAGAAAATCTGACAGCGAAAGAAAATTCTAAGGTGCCACACCGACGATATCACGGGCTTTTTTACCGTAAACCTTTTTCATTCTTTTCTTTCGTTACCCATTCGTTTTCCCAGTCCCGTTCCTTTTTTCCTCTCCCATTGGAGTATTCACCGGCGTCCGAAGGTTTTCCACAATTTTCCCTTTCGTTTGTTTAACTTGTCCAAATTTCCGTTCATTTTTTTCATTTTTCGGGTAATAATTTAACCGCTTTCCGAGGGAGAACACCATTCTGTCTCAAAGGGAATGAGGAGGGGAAATATAAGAATAACACACAATATACAAATCAACCTCGGCCAAACGAAAAAGCAAAATATAAAGGATCATCGACGACAAACGGCATTGCGTGCGGGGGTGAGGGTGGAAAACACGGGTCGCAAAGGCGGCGCTCTGACTTCACTTTCCACTGCTACTGCTGCTGCGCCGTTGATGTATAATCCCATAATTTTTCCCCGTAATTCCCATGCCATGTTAGGCGGGCGAGGTTATTGCTTCATCGTTACCCCGGAATATTTTGTATATCGTCCTGGTGCCTTCTCCGAGGAGCAACAGCATCCCAACAGCGCCCCCTTTTGCTCTGTGTGTGTGTGTGCCACTGTGATGATGTTTATGAAAGGCTGCTCTCGCTATCCTTCTCTCATCTGAAGCACAACATTGGAGTGTGGAAAAGCACCCGAAGCATAATAACATCATGAACCGGGAAAAAGGGGTGAGGAGGTCATCAGAGTAAGTGAGGAAAGAGGTTTGGGGATTAAAAGAAGCAAAAAAAGAAGACACCCTCTGGAGAGGAAAGGAGAGACATTATTTCTACACACACATAATTTTCCTCCCAGTGCTGCGGCGTTGTGGGGCGAACTATTTCTCCACTTTTCATATAAACTTATGAGTGTAAGGGGTTTTTCTTCTTATGTCTTTTTGCTGTTGTTGTTGTTGCTGCTGCTTTTCTGCTGGCTTATGGGTTCCCATCAACCATCCCAATATCGGCCGCCTTCTTAATGTTTACGACCATGCCAAGAGCAGCAGCATCAACGGCAGAGCGAGCATGGATCACTCGATCTTCCCCCTTCGTCCCGGAGTTTTTTTTTTCCCACACACACCAAAAACACAACCACTTCCTTCACGAAGAGATGCGCCTTGCGTCTCTTCCACTTGCTTGTGACCGCCCGGCAAACCCGCCCTCTGCCTGCTGTTGCCGCTTCAACTACGCCGAAGAATTATGCCCCGTCATAAAGTGAAACGAAGAAAGAAAAAAAACACGGAAAAACGGTAGAAAACGCCAAAGTCAAACCCGAGCCAAGGCAAAGGGAGTCAGCAAAAACAAAACCCCAGAAGAATAAGAAACTAACAAAAAAAACACAGAAAAAGGAAAAGATATAAAATCATAAATAGTAATTCAAAATCATCTCTTCCCGTTTTTTTTTTTTGTTCCACGTTCCCATACGAGAGAAGATGTTCTCGTTATTGCAGCACTCGTACTAATTTTCCCCCATCCTCATCACGGGGTTTTGGGGAACGACGCCGCCGCCGCCGCTTCACGCATCCGTGCGTACGAGGGAATTAGTTTTTCACACTTTCCCGAAGCCGCGACACCGCCGTCTCCAGCTTTCCGTGTTGGAGAAGTGGAGTACGAAGGAACCCTAGAGGAACCCGAGTACGAGAGAGGACCCGACCCGACGATCGACCGCCGACGACAGCATACATCAACGCAGCAGCCCCGGGACAGGCGGGCATAAATCAAGGGAAATGTTGGATGAAATACGTTGCCCCTGAAATGGTGTTTTGTGTGTGCGCGCTACAGAAGAGAGAGAGAACGTCGATCTAATTCAATTTCATGCCCTGTCGTTGATGGGAAACAAAGTACTTCGATAATGATCGCGGCGGAATTACTCGCATGGGGAGGGGATGGGCACCAAAGGGGGTAAGTTGATTCGTTATTAAATCAAATTTGTGGCAAATTAAATTTGGTTTATAAATTGGTCGTATGGAATGAAAGTTCAGCGTCATTCAAATGAAGAAAGACGAAGAACGCAATTAAATCAACAACAAATAATTATAACTTACCACATTGTAACTCAAGAAACTAAATATTGGGAAGATTATAAAAACAATCCCGATGAAAACCTATAACGACAGCAAATAATTTATCTTACACTCAAAGTACTCGACCATCGTCAGCAGAAAAAACTTCCCCAAACGAACGGACCGTAGCAATAATTCCGCGTAAAGCTGTCACCAGTTACTAATCTCTCCCTTGGGGGACTTCATCTTTGGACGCTGGCAGAAACTCTAAGGATTGTTTCGACGCTCGATCGAAAAAAAACCTCGTAACCGCCGATGGATAATCTCCCACAGGAAGTGCGAAGAGTAGCGAGCGAAATGAACAAACATGCATAAAAATAAATATATCACCATTTTAAAGTGACCTCCGCGTTTCCTGACAACGGCGAAGACACCGCCGGACGAACTCTAAATTCCGCTTCGCTTCGGACGAGAGCGAAAGTGTTCGCGAGAGGAGGGCGATAAATAATGCTCCAAATGGCGAACGCGGAAAGCGACATCAACCGGGGTGGCTCAAGGGAGGGGGAAGGGGGAAGTATCTCTCCTTCCTCAGAGAGGAGGTGAGGTAAAAAATGGACAAAGAATTAAAAACCATACACACACACACACGCGCGAACAGTTAAAGATCGTGAAATGGGTGATCATCTTCCGGCGTGAGGTAAGGAGATTTTGGGGGGAGGGAAAAAGAGTGGGCCCCCAACCCCCATCACCCTTTCTGAGCGAGAACGTCTTCGCGGACTAGACACGGACGTAGGCCTTAGTAGGCGAAGGAGCGCGGACACAAACAAAGGAGAGCATGATTTCCAAAAATACAGTCCACAAGAAAAAGCCATAATTTCATTATTTATGTTTTTGATCTCCACCACCATCGCCTCTCGCCTCGCCTACGACCTCTTCCAGCGGGGAAGCAGCTATCTATTCGCTTCAATGTTTCATGAAAGAAGTCTACAATTCAGGGAAGAAACTTTTCTCGTGTGCTCGCATGCTCTCGGCGTAGAGACGACGCAAAAAAAAGGCCCCCATACACAAAGCGATCGCGGATCGGTCAATGCGAAGATGTGCCCGTGAGATTTAGAAGATGTGCTGGGGTGGAGGGATGTGGAGGGATACAGAATACAGCTTTCCTCCTCCCAACCCAACCCAACCCATCCATCGACTGGATCGCGATGCTACGCGACGGCGCGGATCATCTTTGAGAATCTTCGTCTTACTATTCCGCATGCGTGTGTGTGTGAGGTGGTGAGATGCTTCCGCGCGTCGCTTCGATGAAACTAGAGTAGCAGCGTGCGCGCGCGATCCGGTCGACCTCGCCAAACATTGGATCAATAATTAAACGCACGAACGAGCACACAGGCAGCAAACCGGCTCTGGCGAGACACGAGAACAAACCCGGACAACTTCTTCTCCTGGCCCAGCCAAAGCGACGACTTCGACGGCGACTCTTGGCGGTGTTGATCTCCGAGCAAAAGATCAGGCCACGAAATCTCGTTTGCCAATTGTGGGTGCTGAGGAGGTGGGCATCTCTATCTCGTTCGATGGGTTTCGCTTGCTTAAACCGACCCGATTCCGGCGAGGCGAAGAAAGTGAAACTGAAGAACACTCCACCATAAGCATAAGAGACCCAAACAGGGGCGGTTGGATGATCCAACCGCCGTCGTGAATGGAGATTGGGGAGGAGATATATTATAATGATCATGCTGATGATCGTCCCGTCATCCCGACAACCTAAAACCCATACACAACCTAAACAAGCGGGAGAACAAGTTGATTTCGTCGCGTTTCCCGCGGTCCGGTTGTGCTTTTCTCACTTCTTCCGAAGCCTAGAAGTGAAAGAGGTGATGATTTGCCGTTTCCTTTCGTGAGAAGGGGGTGAAGGATCTGGGAGGAAATAACAACAAACATTAGCACTGGACGCTGGAAAATCAAATGCGATTAGCACCCCGTGCTGCTAAAACGGGGATCCCTAGAGACTTTGGTGTTGAGGTATCTGGAGAGCGTAACAATTCAAGGCAGTCTTGCAAGACTTTCTGTGCCAATCTAAAAGAGTTACATATTAATTTTCTACAGAGATATTCAAGATACGAACAGAGGGATTCCAGAGGACAAAAATCGACCAAGTGATAGTCGGAACGGAACATTTTGTAGCTTTAAATTTTATCTTCCTTCCTAAGAAAAACATAAACGTAGGAAAATTCCGCAGTTTTTCACTCAATGCCATCCACAATAAGATTGTCCACAACGGTACAAGTGCGCGTGCGCGAGCGCAAACACACAAACCGACGCCGGACCGGATGTGGATTGACTCATCGTTCCCGCCGTCGCCGCCGCCAGCACCTCCAAAAGCGGGCAAAAACGAGGAGTGCCTAGTAGAGGCGACAACTAACCCCTAAAACCCAACCCGTTGTCAGCTGTGGCGGAAGACACCGCGAGGAAATCGAAAGGGTTTGACTAAGATTAGCAAACCGCCTCGGAATCGGTTTGGTGTTTGTGTGGGCATTCAAGGTTGCAGGTGATGAGTCGACCGATTCGCCGCAATCGGGAAGCAATAAGCTGAACTTTTTGTAATGACGTGGACAAGTGGACAACAATCTGCGATATCAGTGGCAACGTGAGGCCGCAAAATTCCATGATATGAAATCAATCAAGCGTGGTAAACAAGATTCGATTTGAATAATTTTGAATGCAAAACAGCGAAACTTTCATGGCCAAACAATAATATTAAACAGATTAGATATCAAAGGTTACAACTGTTACCGGAATAAGTTGTTTTCTTATGAACAAAATTGAGAGAAAAAAATATCAAAAGTTTTACGAGAGGAGCTAAAAATTCATTTTAGTAGGGTTATGTAGGGTAACTGTACCAATAGTGGCGCACTTAGCCGTGTTACTAACAATATGGTGCAATTTTTAAGTGTCTGTTACAGAATATTATACAAATTTATTTCAATTATGATCGAAACACCATTATTTTTCAGAAAAATATCTATTTTCACTGTTTATAATGAAAAATACATGAAAATTTACGTTAATTTATCTCTAGCCGTGTTCCCTTTAATGGTGGCGGTATGGTTCCTATAGAGGTGGTAGTACTTGGAAAACTTGGAAAATACTGAATTTATTTTTACTGTAATTTATTTTTGAACCACATTTCAAAACAGAAAGGCCAAATTACTCATAGACCAAATCATTTGTCTCATAAAACGATGCTTTTAGCGGTGATTTATAGCCTTAAGGAAATCATGGCACTCCTGATAAATTCTTTAAGAATCCAGCATATGAGTACAAGCTGTTTGGAAAATATGAATTTTGGAGCCTTTATATATTACGGAGAGGCAGGGTTTATCTTTTAAACACTCCCTAAAAGAGCAAAGAACATTTCATACAAGAACAAATAAAGCAATTGTATTTATTTCTCCATAGAGCTAGGATTTAAGTCCACTACCTCCAATATTGGTACAGCACCACTGTAGGAGCACTTATCCTATACAACATAAAATAAAAAATAAAAATTTATTAGTCGGTGTTTTGTGCATAGATTTCCCCATTTTTATAAAAGCCTTGAAAAAACGAATGCAAACGTTAATTAAATAATACTTGCTGTCATTCTCAGCCTGTACAAAACACCTTCCGAATCGTGTCAAACCTACATTAAATTTACTTTAATTAATACACAAAGTACAACGTTCAAACATACACGACAGCACCATGACGAAAACCAGCCTCGTCGGGTTACCGGATCAATTTGTGTCCGACTAGTGATTTCACGCGACTGCAAATCATCGAAAAGCAGCGAGCTCCGTGGTTCGCACGTTGTACCTCGAGATATGCCCTATCGACGTGGTCATATATCGATATCGATCTGTTTTTAAACGATGTGAGACAATTAAAATAATCACCATAATTTGCACAATCGGCCAGGACTCTCCACGAATACCACAATCTACACACAGGCAGCCAACCAGTGTGTATGTGTGTGTGTGTGTGTGTGTATCGGTTGTGTGAAGGTGAAAAATGGTGCACCAAGGTGGAAACCACCCTCCGCTCCACAACTAACCACACCCTTGGGATAATCTGGAAGATAATTGCCACCCTCAACCCGGCGGAAGAGACGGACACCAAGGTGAATGATTCCAGGAGGCTGAATCGCGGGGTGAGAAAGGTGGGTGAAGGCGAGGGGCGCCAATCGAAGGACAGTTTTCCTTGGGCTTTGATAACAACCCAGCAGTGTAGCATAATAATATCATGTCGGCAAGTCATCCATCCGATTCGCACGAGTGTGATAATGGGTTGAACGAGCGTTTGTGTGTGTGTATGTGGAACCTAAGAGAATGATGGAGCTGCATCTGAAGCAGTTCCAACAACACTAAACACAACTTCCTTCGTCCCACTACCAAACCACTAACCATTCCAATCGAAATCGATCGAAACTCGTCGATTATCTCTACCAACACCTAACCTAATAGTTGCTAAAAGACTTGATTCATTGGGACGCACGGGAACACGGGAAGGAGGGGACTTGATATTACTCCCAACCCGTCTCTTTTCCCCCTCTCGACGACGTCCCTTATCGATTAGCGAAAGATAACCAATCGAGAGGTCCATCGAACACGCTTGCTATCGGAACGGTCGCAAGTTGAAGGCCCAGGTGGAGACCTATTTAGTCATCATCGTCCGAGGTGGAGGCCAATAAATAAGCCACGAACCTTGTCAGCCAACCGCAAGTTGTGTGGGACCGGGGAGGTGAAGTTCTTAATTGCAACGACGAAATGAAACAACAACCTTCCAAGCCGTCGTATCTTGCGCGCCTCGATAAGGGAAGAATTTCTACAGCCCGGTTTTCCACCGTAAATCCGATACCGAACCGGACCGCGACATGAAGAGATAATAAATGGACAAAACAGCCACGGTGGATTAGAAAAGAAAATCAGCCAAAGCGGCATGCATTACCCTTCCCCCCACAAGACACCGCCAACCGAGGGCTCCACAACCCGCCAGACAGAGGTTGAGAAATGATTCACTGTCTTGAAAATCAAGTTCCCCCCAAGCACAAGACAAATGGATTTGGTTTTGGGGGCCTCCTCTACTTTGGCAAAATAAAGTAAAAAATCTTTCATTCCCTTCCCAGGCACCGGTTCGGTTTTCGCAAGGGAACAACAAAACCCCACATCTCTATCCTGCTGCAATTAATAAATTGCATTCCGCGCGATGAAAACCCAACGTCGGTGGAAAATCGTGGTGACATGGCGGCTCCAAAACCCCCTTCAAACCAGCTACCGTTTGGGCTCGGTATTTTTTTGTTTTTTTGCCAGTACGGAGAGTTGTTCTTGTTTTTCGCCACACTGATTTCGGTTTATTGAAAACACAAGAATGCCGCCGTACGAGATCATTAGGGTAAATCCTGTCGCCTTCGCTTTCGGCCGGATCGGATGATGGTTTTCGGAACGAAACGGATGATGTACGGTGGGGTGGAGTAGATAGAGGACCCCTCGATGTAACTCGCTTCTCTCGACGATAAATCATGCGGTTATGCAGTTTGTTGCAACAGTCTGGACACACAAACGGCCTGGAGAGTGTGAGAAGTTAGATTTGTGCAATCGCGTTTATCAATTGTTTTTTTTTTTTTTTGAGCAAAAAGGGGTGTTGATGGAGAGGAGCTTGGGCGGGGGAGGAGAGGGTGGTGGGACTGGACACATAATCGGGCATTCGATTAATCGCAGACGGACTTCCTCGGCTGCCTTTTTCAGCGTAGTCCTCTCTCGAAAGCCATTAATCTAGGCAGAGACACACACACACACACACCCGTCGGGCCTCGGTTTGTTAACCTCTTCCCGCTGGGGACCCACGACCATTATCTTGGGCGTCTGGATTGACTAACAGATAGAGATACGCGATAGGGATAGGGGCGTTGAGATGTTTCTATTGCCTTCCGCGCGACCCGCCAATTTCCTTCGTAATTCGATTACCGCGACGTTGTTTCTCCCCACTTATCAAAATAAAATTAAATGGAGCGGGGGAAAACTCACATATCCATTTGGGGAAAGATAACTCTCCGAATTGAAGTAGATTACGATTCCAAGCTAATTCCGAACGACAACTCGGGAGGGTAAATCAAGGATGTCTGTGGGAGAACGGAGCTGGAATGCATACGTTCCGACGAAGGGCAAGAAGAAATCGTTGCGAAATCGGTACGCGATCGTGTATGCGTCTACGAGACGTCCAGTGTGCGTATGTGACAAGTACCATTTATAATTGTCCCATAAATATAAAACGGCGATCAGGGGTAAGACACAACGGCAACATTACGCCATTTAGCTCCGGCGTTGGGTTTCCCAATGTTTCGTTGCACTTTTTTTTTATATTAACCACCGCGAGAGAAGCATGATCGCCGGACAAGGACATGAATTATTATTATTATTTGCGCTCGCAGCCCTATCTAATCGAGCCCCGGGTTGTTGTTGGTGGTGTTTTCCATTTCGAAGCTAATGGTGGATTCGAGGTGCCGACCAACTTCGGAACAACGGGAAACAAATCACCACTAAAGCGTCCGCCGATGGTAAAAGTAGCGGGGGACTTGTTTTTGTTGAGCCGTCGGAGGCCACCGAAGCTGCCAGAACATGGGAGCAAGCATTTCCCCCGGGGGACGCTTATCACGGTATCATAACGCACAGCAAACCTATGATTCATGGTTCATTCTTTGCTCGAAACCCGGAAACTCGGACCCACAACACATTGTGTAATAAAAGATAGCAGAGCGCATAACAAACTGAACCCTTTTTCAATTAATTTGTACATTGGATTGGGTTGAGGAATTACTGCCGCACATCAAGAAGTAAAAGAAACTCCCTTTTCCTGAGGAAGAACCAAAGCTGGGAAAATGTAAACTTTCCCATATCCCATCGGGAAGGGCCATCTTTTTCGTCCATCACGGTCGGTGCTTCTCACCGACCGGTGGCTTCTCTCTCATGGGAATATGCAAAGAGTTCTTCTCTTGCTCCTCTCGGTTTGCAGTTGCAGCCATGTCTGGGGGGACTTTTTGCTTTCCGGTTTCTAAGAAAACGTCTTCCAGCTCGCCACGGGCTGTGGCCATTCAAAGCCCTGCAAAGGAGGCCAGCCAGATCCAGCATCAGCCCGACGACGACCCCCGGGCGGGAGGAGAACTAACTGTGTGCTGCGGTTGCCTCGACTCTCACTTTTTGACAGTTTCGATTGCTTTATGATGTTCCGTGTGGCGGCGGCGGCGGCTCGACTTTTCTTCTTGGGGATGCTGCCCCCCTTGAGAGGGAGGGAGGATAATGCCATTCACAAGTCGCATTTCTTTTTTACATGCCCAGCCCAGACAACATGGTCCACGATGACATGATGCGGCTATGGGGTTGAAGCATTTAGCAGCAGTTTGGAACTAAGGATGATTTTGTACGGAAAGACGGAAAGAGGGAAAAACGAAATAATGTTTGGAGGTAAGAAGCATAATGTTGTTCAGCTTATTTAACGCATGGATGAGCCTTTCAAGAAAGTGAAACGAATCATCCGTTTATTGTATTAGAACCGGTGAAGCAAAACCGAATCTTGTGGATTTTGGGCAATCACATCGCAACACAAAAGTCAGGGCTTGGTCTTACTTTTAAGCACTTGGAAAAAGGGGAGTAGAACTGAACGATTTTCGTCCATGAAAACATAACTTTTGTTATGGGAAAAACGGTTTCGGGCACACATTTCCCTGCAACATGAGCAGAGAGATTCCGATCGATCGTGTAATTTTCCAGATACCTACAATCCAAGCAAGCTACTAAGGCAGCATCGAAGGCCGGAGCAATCGCTAGCTATTGAGCAACAAAGTTTGCATCCATTTGCAACACCATATCAACAAAGTAACCCCGGCGGAGAGCAGTGGGAAAGGCGAACGCGGAAATGTTCGACCTGCTTGCTGCTCGCGATTACTTCTCCGTTTGCCATTTGTTTTGTGCTTGGCATGGCTGGCGTTTGAGTCGATGGGAGGTAGAATGTCTTTTATTCGGGCGTCGTCATCGTATCAGCGTTTCTTGATGCATTTCTGTTTTCCTTCGCTCTGTTTGCAAGTGTTACTAGTTGGTCAATATTATCCAGCGTTTTCCCGACGCCAACGCGGCCGCAGGCCTTTGAAAGGTGTGCAGTGTGCCAAAAATCAACAAAAACAAGCGAACCAACCAAAATATTTATAAAAAGATTTGACATGAAAGGGAGCCCTTTTTTCGCCCCGTCGAAGGAGTGTTTTCGACGCGTTTCTTTTGCTGCTGCGAAGGTGTCTCCATCATGCGCCGTGCGCTAGTAGTGGTGTCAACCGGTTGAAACTGCGTGTGTGTGTTTGTGTGTTTTTCCCTCGAAACGGTTGAACCGGTCATCACAAAGTTGCACTTGTGTTCGTTGGACCGGTTACAGGGCATCCAGTCCTTCGAGCAAACGGTTATTTTGTTGCTCTCGACTAGACTGAGAAGAAATGACGCACGACGATGAGGGAAGAAGAAACGCGTGGCGCGGCGGGGAAGGGGAGGCGCACGCACGCGCGTTACGCCTGCAAAGCACTTACCAGGCGGCTGCTTGTTGGCTATTTTATTAAAACAGTTCTGGAACACCTCGTACAGATGGAAATGTTCATCGTCGCTCGTGGCCATTTTGATATCGTTCGCGAGTTGTTGTTGAGTTCGACGAAGATGCGAGCACTTTCTTTTCCGCAACTACACAACACGGCGCACAAGGCTGGTCGCGGGCCCAGCTTCCTCCTCTGACCGAAACGTCGCGCGCTGTACCCAGGACACTACACAATATATTAGCACGATAGCACAATATATGCGCTATATTAGCACACACAAACGCACACGACCCCACACTTTTACACACTTTGCAACAACATAGCACACTGCTTGGTTTAGTTGTTATTTTACGTGGAAGCGAATAACATCCAAATCAACACGTAGTCGGCCGAGCGAAACTTGTTTAACCAAATTAAAACTTTACGATGCAAAGCTGGCCTGGAAAGGACTGTACCATCGTTACAAACATCATTCCACCACACGACGAGTGCCGTACCGTTCCGTCGCAAGCCAGCGGGCTTCACAACCGATTGTGGCCAGAATTCATCAATCGCGACACTTTCCGACTGCCTTTCACTTGCACTTGGAACAAAATTATTTAACACAAAGATGCCAACCAAGCCAGCCGAAAGGGTAGCTTCTGAGCTACCAATAGCGACGACTGTCCTGCTCGAAGGCTATTTGACAACTGAATGTCGGAAGCAGCGAAATGACACTTGGGAGCCAAATATTTACCTACAGCCCTAAGTAGAGTTGGCACGATCGGGATTCGGAAGATGGGGATTCGGACTGACTGATTCCTTTCAATTCTTCCCAACTGATGGACTGAACTTTATTTGATTCGATTCCGACTCGCTTTGATTCATACTTGATTCGAATCTATTTTATATTTTTGTTGAGTATTTTCGATTCGTTGATCATGAGATATAATGATCAACGGAACTACTTACAACGGTGTGAGTTACAACAAAAGTGAGTCATCCGTAGAGATTTCATGGGGATTCAGATTTGAAGATTCCATTCCAAATTCAGCAATCATTGGTTCACATCGTCTCGCGACTGTTTAATCCCCGTAACATGAAGCGCAAACTTAAAGCGCAAACTCGAAAATCGTATAAGTTTACGTCGAAATCTTCGCGCTTCGTGTAACAGCGTTTTGAGTACCAATGCGTGGCAAGCGCAAAGTTCTGCTCGTTTCTGCTTCTTCGTTCGACTTCTCAGCTGGCAAAAATTTGGTGCATGCAGTTTTCAGCTTACGGAGCTGAAAAGTTTTTCACGTATTCTTCGCGCGTAGCCCCCTCTTTGTGCCGCAAAATTTTTGAGTATGCGCTTCATGTAACGGGACTTTTTGTAAGGTTGTAATTCGGATTTAGGGATTCGAATCTCTAGTAAGGATTCGATTTTACCACCACTAGCCCAAAGTCTACGAAAACCCATAGGTTCGTTTCAAAAATACAGAACCGAGGGATAGGAAAGTGAAAGGGCGCGTCCAGACGGCGCGTAGCGTAGCGCGTAGCGTAGCGATTTTTACACTAAATGACACTACACTCGTGTGTCATTCGGTATTAAAATCGCTACGCTACGCGCTACGCTACGCGCCGTCTGGACGCGCAGAAAAAGAAAATTCAAACGTTCAGCGAACCAATAATTATTAAAATAGAAAATAAACTGACATGAATTCCATCAATGAGAATTGATGCACTTATAATTGTAGAGTATAATAATTGTAAAGTTTTATCCAGAAGTCTTATCCGGCAGAGTTAAAAATGATTCAAAATCATAGTAACAAATTGAATATGAAACTGAACTCCCGCATATCATCTGCCCTGGATGTAAATTGTGGATAATATTCAATTCAGATGCCAAGAAAACATGGTTTTGTTCCCTGCTGATGGTGTAAGTGCTCTGAAGAATTTGATTTCAAAGCACTATAGGGCAAGTGATCCAATTTTGGCCCACTTAGTGCAGGGTCACCACGAAAACATTCGCAGCATTCATTGTATCGACCATATTACGATCAAATTGGCATGCTAGTGTAAAGTAGTTATCTAAGCATGCAATAAAGTTCATATTTTTGAATTTAATAGTTGTTTTCACTGAAAAATTATCAATTTCTGTACACCCTTTTTGTCGCTATTTTGGCCCACTTTGTTGGTATTTTGGCTCACATGCAAAATGCTTTTTTTTGTGTATTTTATGATTTAAATAATCTTTAAAATAATTTAGAAACTGCTATGTACCTCTATAATTGTCAAAAAAGTAAGATGAATTGCTTAATTTGCTATTTGAATATTCGCTTTTTAGCACGATGATTGAATTTCCATTAAGGAAATCTTTGACAGTCAGCTGTGACTGTCAGAATGCATAGAAATTTCGTTTCTGTCCAAACCAGATTTCCTTGCATCTATTTTGGCCCACTTTTACATCGAAAACTAAATTATTTCCCGAGCCCAAACAATTCGAGAAACGTTTTGATAATTCTTAAAATTACTCAAAGCTTAAGAAAAACATTACTTTTAATTTTCTAATGCAGTGGTTGCTTATTTCTCGAGGTGGGCGAACTATCTACTTACAGCATTATGGGTTGAAAAAGTGACAGCGTCGTAGATTTTAACGATTTTCTCGACAAATACTGATTCAGTCGCTTCCAAAGTTGGCATTTAACTAGAGTAAATCGATATGAATACAATAAAAAAGTCAAAAGGGTGGTTCTATTTGAAATTAGTGTGATAATTGATGTCCTTTCCAGGTGGGTCAAAATTACATGCATGGGCGAAATCCCCCTCCCCCACCCTATTGTATTTATTTGAGAGTTGAAATCGGTCGTTCGATTTAATCGTCGATTACGTTTTTCTCCATCCATCCATTACTTAATTATATTAATTTGAAATCGTTGATTATAATTCGAAAAAGATAACCAAATAAAACTTTCTAAAAAATTCACAACTAACAGATACACTTGAGAATCGCACGTCCGTTAAACCGCACGCGTGAGAGCACCGACACTAGTTTAAGGGCGCGTCCAGACGGCGCGTAGCGTAGCGATTTATACACTAAATGACACTACGCTCGTGTATGCCGTGTAACATATCATCGGAATTTGAAAGCATAATGTAAATTAGCGTTAATTTATTTAAAATGATCTCATCAATTATTTTCCATTTCTAAACTAACCAGTGAACGGTTATATTGAAATTAAAACATGATAGCGCCATCTGTTAGCAAAACCTACTTACATTCCAAAGCAGTTTCATATAGGAGGTAGATTCTACGCATTTTGACAATCCGTGATGAGGCTGTCAATTCGAATTGGTCTCCCGAAGAACTTTGTTTTTGACTGCGATTTCAGTTGTACTTGCGACTTCGAACGGAGCGGTTCAGCTCGTTCTGCTTACATCGCATACTTTGACCGTAACCCCACTCGATCCTCAGGTGTTCAAGGTGAATCTCATAAAGTGAAACATGAATGACCAAGAAGTTTGTTTGTTTCTGGAAGTGATACAAAATATTAAAAACCACAAAAACCCCCCTCAAACAAAAGGGGGCAAAGTGCGATAAGTGAGATAAGCGTCCAACGGACGGAAGCATCGTTTTGTAACACAAACCCGTCACGATTCCGAGTTCGTCACTGTGATGTTCAAGTGCAGTTGCACACTGGTGTGAATGTGTGTTGTTAAACGATATAGCTTTTCTATGATAGCAAAACGGCGAGCTGGTTTTGCGCATCTGTCGAGACGATCTCACGTGTCCACGAACAATCGAATGCGTGTGGGGTTTTGCGCGACCCGCCCCAGAACGACGCCTCTCAAGCGCAACGCGCGATCTTCCCACCCAACCTCCCCCTCGGCTCGTCCTCAAGTGCGCCTTCCCCAAATGTCACACAAGCAACAGTGTTGAGTTTCGGTGCTTGCGTGGTATCCACGGTTCCACGCGCTTTTCATGTGCCGGGAGAAACATGTTCTCGGTTACTTGGAAAAGGCAACAAGACGTGTCCGCCGAACCTGGTCGCGTTTTGAATGTGGTCAAATAATAAGAAAATCCGCTCGCCGTGTGTTTGTGCAATGACATCGCGAATGGTGGCGTCGAACGACACCGCGAACCGCGTTTCTTCGTTGCTGCGTTAGCATCTTGCGCGGGAAGAAGAAGCAAACTAGTGTGTGAATCGGTGGCGAAGAATGCAAAGATCGTCAGAGCACTTCGAGCCTTTCGAGAAAGGGAATATTCAAATTAACCTGAAGTTGTGCAATGAATGAAGAAGAAAAATTGCACGGGTCAGCAAAACGTTGCATACAGAAGTGCCAATGTGGGATTTTTAAACGGAATTTTTGCAGCGCCTACTCTAAAAATCAAACATTGTCCAACCTTTCCCCAACGGTTGATCGTGCAAATCAATCACCCCTGGAAAACGTGATCCGGTTTTGAATCATAGACAGTGGTAGTGACGTCATACGATGTTGACTTCAAAGATTTTATGCTAGCGAGTTCAGTTTACCGTTGGGAATGGTATGTTTTTTGCTAACCGGTTTTTGGCAGTCATTGGCATCTCGATGGAAGTCGTTGTTCACGATTCCTCTGCCGAAAAATGGAAGGAAGCAAAGAAGAATGTTAAACCGTTCTTAGTGCCGAAAAAATGCTCCGTTCACGTATGTTCCGTATCTACGATTTCCACCACGTTTTACTTTTATTACAGTTCATGATATTTAATTTTAGCTTTCGCAACAAAATGAAATACATAAACAACAAGAAAAACACGACGCATAAATATATCGATGCGATCATAAATTTGGAAGCCTCCTTGACCATTTTCCATATGGTCCGTTTTTCACACCTACTCGATCCGGAATGGGTGCGTTTTCCCGTATGGTTTTTTTTTTGCGGCGGGAAAACAACATAAAAAAATACTAGCAGGTTGATTTCCGCCATCGGAGCGCGCTTTCAATGTGGTGTTTTTCCTTCTAGGTACGATAAACTGCTGGCGTGAAAAATACTAAACTTAACTGGGAACATCTTTTCCCAGTAGGCACTGGAGTAGCAAAGTTTGCTTCGATTCGAAAGTTATGGTTTGTCAGTTGAACTTATGCAGCGTAAATATGACTGCAAAACGGATATCCTATCGCAATGCAAACACTGGTCGCCGGGACCTGCTTACTATTGGAATGTCCAAAACAACGGTGTTTTGAGGGGAAATGTGTTGTTTGTACGTTTTCACAGGTCCCTCCAGCCAGCAAACGAAAGAACCGTGTTTCCGGTTTTATTTACTTCCCCTGGAAGACGACCCCTTCGTGTGGACAACAAACCGACAGCATAAATATTTGACCACGTTCAACCGATTTGTCCCTTTTTTCTCTTGTTGAGGGCACATACGCACACGCATGGGCAAATAGCACACGCTGTGCACACGGGGTTGTGGAAAAGAGGTTTGTTAAACCTCAGAGTTATCTTTCGACTTGTGACACAGCCCCTAGAACAGACCGATACCGAAAAGGGGAAAGTTTGATTTTCCAAACTTTCCAACCACACTACACTCTGTATTACCATACGGAGGACCCCCGGGAAGAAGAATGAGCTCCGGCTCTATTATAGGCACGGGGATTATCATTCTCCAATAGTTTTTGGTCTCCTTCTTGTTGTTTCTTACCACTTACTTCTAGTGACAGTTACAACGTGGAGACGCGAGAAAGCCTATCGAACAAAACTAGCCGACCTAGACGACGTCGCCACCATCGTGGTCGTTTGTTTGCTACGCCGTATCTTATGTAAGATATGTACATATTTCTAGAATACGAAAGATGATAAACGCCCAGCGTGGAGAAATGCGGGAAAGAACGACACGCGACGCAAAACAACAACAGCACAGCAGAGGAATTAAAGCAAGAACATAAAACATGCGGATGGGAGGGAAGAAAAAGTGATGGAACAAACTACAAGTGTTATTTCTTTACCATATCTCTCTAGCTGATACAGCGAGCCTCTAGAGATGTGGCGACCAACAGTAACCATATGACGATGAGTCAACGGTTTGGATACATGCCATCGAAAAGTTATCACAACGCAATAGCATATTTTCTGTTCTTGCTGAATAAGAAGTTGCCCAAAGCATTAATTGAACGGATTCGGGAGGGAAAAACGGAACTAACCATTGATTCCAAGAACCATGCAAGTGATCTCAGGCGTTTGCGCGCGCTGTATTTACTCTGTTCGTAAGATAAGCGAGTCTCCGGATGGGGGCGGTTACAGGTGGGGGTGACAAAAGTCCACCGTGAAAATACCGCGCGTTTGGAGCTACGGTTTTTATTCGGAATTCACGCACGTCACGCCTCGAATGAATGAATCATCGAACATATATCGAGAGACGCTGAAGCCAATGCCTACCTTGCCGGAGTCGTCCGCGATCACACAATTACTCAGCGGCATTCGATCGCGCATTTCGACGGTGTCTATACACGTGGTGGTGTGCGTTCCGCGGACGGGTTTCGAAAGGGTTTTTCGATGGCGATCGGGAAGGGATCATAAGCACACTCACACCGCGTCGCCCCGAAAACAGGTTTCCTCATGTGGATGAAGGTAAAGGTGATCATATTCCGCCGGAATTGGCGCACCCAAATAAAGCTGTCAGTGTACGGCTGCAGTTGCATATGCTGGAATGAGAGGGAAAAGTAAGCTTAACATATGGCAAATTTACATATATTTAATTTTATGTAGCTTTACAAACAACACAAAATGTTCACAAAATACATTTCTCTCTACAGCAATAACAAAGTCGCTTTAACGTATAACTGAAAAGACATAAACTGAGTTTCTAACAAAGCAGAATGAGGTTCTTCATAGTTGGAGTACAATCATTTCTAGATAAGAAAAAGAGCTCTCACGAGATAGAGATTTTCCAAAAATAGTTTTCTTGTATTCAACCAGAAGCACGTTACTCAGGGAAGTTTTCAAAATTTGTCTACAGCATCGGTTCCACTTTTTTAAACATAAAAAACTAATAAATTTAAAGTACAATTTCTGGAATTAAATAAGTGTCAAACAAAGTGTAAATCTTACAAATGTCTAGCGAGTCTATTTAAAGTTCGGCTTACATTTCGAACCACAACTTGTTGATTCTCTTCATCGTGTAGTGGTGGTATAGGTAGACGACCAAAACCGGGTAAAGAGCTATATTTCCATGTTGTTCAAGAGGGGTTAGATGAGAGAAAAAAAACCATCATTCAACAAGCATAACCGTCACCGGAAAATCCCCATACCACGCCGATCGTCGCCGGTTCGTGCTCCGAGTATCATCTCCGACGAACCGTGACGTCACCCCTTGTGGCCCGTTTTTCACCCCCGGGAGTCAATAGGCGATCAATTGATCTTGCGTGGCCGATTAATTTCCGGCCGGGTTTCGTTTCCTCTGTACGATGCAGTTGCAGTCGCATCCGAGTGAGGTTTGTTGGTTATGTTGATACACATTTAGAAGGGTAGAACACGAGTGGGAGAGAATTGTAAAAAACTAATAAATCTTCCACGGGTCTTGCTTTTCCAACTTTGTTGCTTTGTTGGGGATGGGTTCTGTTCCAACCGCACCTCGAGTCAACTACAGCAAACAACGAGTGCTGCGATGTTTGTTTATAATAATTTTTACATACACTTACACAGCATCTTTTTCACTTTCCTTCACGCTTCCTTCGAGGTCACAAACAGACTCTTGAGAGGCGCATGGAATGATTCAAAAAGAAATAGTCAGTTACTGAAAAAGGCTGCTGGGATGCAGCACGAAAACCCAAACCAGACGACATAAACCAGACGAATGTTCCAAAGAGATACAGATCAAGTTGCGACCAAAATGTGAGGCTGCATTGTAGCAGCAAAGATTTCCAAGGCGACCACATTTTACATCTGGAACATCCGACTTGAGTGTGGTAAAGTAAGCGCTGGCAGAACAAGAAACAAACATCATCAAGCAGTCTAACCGGTGTCTTGACTACGTCATCGTCACGGCGCACTTGGATGTGTCATGTGCTGACGAAACTCGGCTCTTCGCTGCTGACTAGCCAGAGTGACTTTAACTTCAACGGCCAGGGTATCCAGCACAGGTACATGTCTCATTGCTTGATGTGTATATAACCGTCCCTCGTGGAACGATCAGGTGCAGCGGTTGTGGATTTACGCGACTGACCGGAAACCACTGTGCAAAACCAGTCAACAAATGGACAGCGCATACAGACCCGGAAAAGCTTGAAGCATTCGTTTCCGTCAGTGTCATCAGCAAAAAAACAGGTATGGTAGCTTTCTCAGCCCTCGTTGCCGTCGAACGACGACTTGCTTATTTGGCCATTTGTCGCCGAGGTAAGCAAAATATGCGCCTGTCTCCGGAAGCACTTGGCTGCAAATCGACACCAGCACCGTTCGGCGCATAGGAACGCCATTTTTCGGCGCGATTCTCAGTCGTTTTCGCGCATTATCTCCACGTCCACATGCGGACTGGACTGTCTGTGTTTGTCCTAAAAACCCACACGGGGTCCCCTGGAACGCGGTCACGCCGGTCTTCCTTATCTTGCTGTTGGCCATTTTTCGAAGGGTGGCTTAATGTGCCTGCGTCAGTTTATCTGTTTATTTTATGCTTTTTCCTGCCCGTCCTGCTGCTTTCGGTGTCTCTGTTCGTTCTCTTGTGGCCCCTTTTTCGTTGCACCCGTGGGTCGAAGATTTCGGTCGCCAGTAAGTGGTGGTAGGCCTTCTTCCAACGGCTTAAAGCAGGCGCTGTTTGTGCAAAAATTATTCACTGTGAGTTTTCCTTCACTTCTTTACCGCAGCTTACTTTCATTTGGAGTCAACGAAGGCAGCAGTGTTAATATTTATTTTAATTGAAATTTCCATGATGCATTTGTTTGCATTTGAACTGGATTTCATGTGTGTAATTGTTATGGTATCACAATTGTGACCACACCTTAGAAGGTTGCCAAATGATTCAACCTTTCCATGTGCTGCACTTTATTTACCACTTTACTTTCGTCAATGTATCCCTTGTACTATTTCTTGATAATCCAGTTCCAATGAAGGGTTCCATTGCATAACGATTGTAAGTAGAACGTAGATACTGAGAAAGTAACAGCATCACTTTGCGGGGAGATAGTGTAAGCGCTAACATCTAGCATACGGAAAAAGCAGACCAAAGTTGTTTATTTTTCTGCTTTGTTTACGATTTGCTCGCTCATTACGTGCACCGCCGGTCCGCCGATAAGGGTCGCGTTAAACCGTAACATTTACGTAGCTCGTGGGTTGATTCTTAGTTAGAAACAAACGGGTTTGTTGATTAGTTCCATGTTTTGAATCAATACTGTTTTAACGAAAAAGTTACAGATTGTAACAGATTTTATATGTTGGTTCTTTTTACTATTTAGTTCGGAAAACCAAACGCAAAAAAATGGATCAACATCTTGATCAAGGTAATGGATAATTGGAAAACAAAAACAAATCTCTTATGGTCTTGAGATTTAACAAATTGTAGATATAATGCCCCAGCTATGGTAGGCTAGTCAGATGAAAATTATGTTTATTATCTGCCTTATACTCTAGTACCTAAGCCGAGTGAGAAAACAGCATCCTCCCAACGGTTAAACTTACGATAAGAACCATTGATTAGACTGCAGCCACAACAGATTGTGTATTTTTGAATGAAACTATAGTGTTTTATGTGTTTCAATGCAGGATTGCAATATCTTTATTCGTTATGTTTTACTTTGCGTAGTTTAATCAACGTTGTAAAAACTAAAGTCAATGAATGCTTTTTTTTATATGCTTCATTTTGAAATTTTCTAAATTTAATCAAAACCGAAAAATATGATTAACTAAGGTTCAACATGTGAAAAACATGTTTTAGTTAAACATTCTATTAAATCCCAGTGAAATACATAGATGCATAAATGACAAAGTGCAAGAGAAAGATCAAGACATGAGGATCAGAGGAAGAAGGTGTGTGACCTCGAAACTTCCCATTCACCGTTTTAGATTCTTTGGTTTAATGTGTGTCGTTAGTTTCGTTGGGAATTTATTTTCGCCACTCCATGAGTTTCATCTTCTTCATCCAACGTGCACGTACGTAGTTGCGGTTGACGACCATTTTGACCGCCAGTTTAGGTGGAAATGTGCGCCCCGTTCGTCGAAAAATTGAGCAGCATAATCAGTGAAACGTGCAAAAATTTTCAAACACTTCTTGTGCCTCGGGAGGAGGAGGAGGAGAAGGACGGCTAAGACAAAATTAGTGATTCATGCGTTCCGAGCGGAACAGATCACGGCACGGACGCTGCTATTCGTCAGACGGTAGAGTACGTGAATAAAATGTGTGTCTGTATCGGTCACGAAGATTCCGATCCAAACAGCACCAACAACGAACGGCGATGGAGCTACGTCTTAATGGGTCAGTTGAACTTTACCCTCTGCGCGAGATGAATCCCAAGAAAAAGAGCTTCAAGTGAAGAGGGGCAATTCCATGCAAGCGACTATTTCATTTATTTCTTTGCCTTTCTCAGCATCGGTAGCCAGTTTCGGCCATTCGGCGAGTTGGGTGACACAGATATTGATACATTTTCAACCCACGGCACGGAACACAAATGCCATGGCGCACAATTTGTTTCATTAGCGTGTGGCGAACAGTGGTCAGCGATGGGGAACTCTGAATTATGGTTTGAGAAAATGTCTCGCATCTCCGCGGCGTCTTCCCTTTCGGCGCGAAGTGTGTCGTTTTAGTTTTCCTTTTGTGTTTGCATAACGAAAATAAGTGGACGCAAACGACGCTTCAAAGAAGTGTTGACAGAAACAACGCCGAGCGCCACGGAAAATACACTCCAATGAAAAGGGCGGCCGTTTTTAAACAAAAAAACGTTCGGTTTGGGCGCTAAAATAGAAGCATATTCACACTCTCCCATGTGGTCGTGTGTGTTTTCGCTAATAATTTGTCCACAAAAAAAAACAACCAGTCACTTCACCACACACTGATGACATCATTACCATCCTGCGCGTCCATTCCACGGACAGCGTCCAGGAAAAGGAATTAAGAGCACGTGGAAGCTAACGCGAATCCGGAGTGAAAATATTGGTAACGGGAAGAACATATGCCCCAAGGGAGGGAGAGAAGGAGGTGCTACGGGGGGAGGCGTGGATGAGATCATGAAACCATACGAAGCACCAACCCGACCATCATCTCGGGTGTTGTCTGTCAATGAAAGACATTGGGACACTCCAACGGGTCCCCAAGTGTTGTTAAATCACTTGAATTTGCTCCAGTTAATATTATTATTTTTTCTTCTGCGCTCGAGACGAGTTCAACCATAAGGGGGTTTTCTACCGAGTGCAATTGGTTGGAAGAGAGTTATATTTAAATTATTTCCTGGAAAAGTGATCGATCCTCATCGATGAGTCAGAGATTCTGTAACGTTCTTTATTGGCAATTATTATGTTGACGTTCGTGGAACTAACACTTCAGGTTATCTTCTTGAGATGGAGTTTCCCAGAGAAAGACGAGGGTTTTCCCAATCGATTGTAGAATAATAAATAAATGCTCTTCTGGCCTGCATTTCCTGGAAAGGTATATAAAATCAGGCAAATGCCATCACACTTCCGTACAGTGGTTGACAACCTTGCGGAGCGTGAAAAGTCCGCGGGAGACCGACCATTAATCAATCCGGACCAATCATAAGGGGATAAATGGATTAGTGGCGTATGATGAAATAAGTGCGCTTTTGTGCGTCCATTCAGACAGCAAGTTTATTTTTGGCCAAACATAAATACTTCGTTCATTCTCTTCTCCTCGAAAGCAAAAGAGATCCTGTCCGAGAGCAAACAATCATCATCCCGCGGTGTTTCGGCTGTTGATGTATCGCCGCATTTCATTACCACTTTTCGGTAACCAAAAAGTGACAATTCATACATGAAAATTCCATTTTCGACCACCGCGGGATGACAATTAGCCCTTTACCACCACTTTCCGCCATCTCCAACTTTTCGTTTGTTAGTCGATTCGACATACGGATAAACTAAAAATCGATAATCCGTGGCCGGTAACCGGCCCTGGGCCAAGTAACCGTTTGCCCCATTTGCTGGGCTACGGCCTGATGGGCCCGCGATAGAAAAGGGTCAGAGAGCGCACAAGGTCAAATGCTTTCCCGGCCGTACTGTGTTGCTGGACGGCTTACCGACGCGGACATAATCACGGACAAGTGGTGGGCCGGTAAAAAAAAAAAATAAAGCACAAAATAGTTGACCGGCTTCCCGGCATATGGAGTTGGAATGTCGAACAGGCGCAAAATGGGCAGCAAGCCGAGCACATGCGACATATGGCGTCCAGGAATTAAAAGCAATAAAAAGGGAAATGATGCGGTTCCAAAGTGTGGCCATATAAACTGTGTTGTGTGGTGGTATTTAAAAAATAATGACGCTATGGTAAATGGAGTGTTTTTGTTTAAATTAAAATAATGAACTAAAATAAAATCGCTTAAGTTAATTTGAAATACGAGATATTTTAATCACAAGCGATTTACTACAGTTTGTGTACAAACTATTCTGAGAGCAAAGGATATTTAAATCGATGACGGCTAATGAAATTATTATTATGATGGATTTATTATTAGTTTTTTAATCTTACGTTTTCCGAGTAAACTAACTTGTGCTACTTTTTGTCGCTTAATTTTTAAATTTCAAATGGCAAAGATATGCAATGTCGGACAGAAATCTGTGCTGGACCTAAAACTTTAAGGAGATACTAAAAAAAGATAGTAACAAGTTCTCTTTCCAACTCCATTCAAATGATCGACAGCCGGAAACAGCAGTAAAATTTCCCTACACAAACGAGGCACAAAACGTTTAGCGTCATCGTGGCGTGATTATGTTTTTGCCCACAAAAAAAAAGGCCTTCCATCCTTGAAGGGCAAGTAAATGTGGCCAACAGAACGCGTACCCGATGTCCTTGGCCGTCTGCGTTGCTTGGCGTTGGCCTCAGAGTTTCGCGAAAGTAATCCCCTCCCCGCCGTTCCTCACGCCATGTGTTGAGAATTCTGCTCGCCAACTTTGGCCACGAACGCACACGCGTCGGACGGATCCGTGCGTGCATCGCCGCATGTGCAACGTTGCATTTGCATACGGAGAAAAATAATAAACCTTTCCACGAGGCGGCCGGTTTTTAGGCGTTCCGGATGGCGCCATCCCCTTGCCGGTGTGCGATTTCGTTTATGCACCACTTCGGGCGAATGTTTTTCCGTCCGGCCAACGGAAGGCCAACTTCGGCGAACTGCTGTGTAGCGCGTTTCTAGCGCCGTAATTTACGGCACCCTCAAGAGTGTCCGAGAAATTCCTAATGTCCCGGTGGAGAGATACAAATTAAAATAAAATCTATCTACCGTTTTCTAACGCCATCATATTTACATATGGGTAATTCCCTCATGATATGCGGCAGCAACCAGTGCTAATTGTCTCATTTAGGTTTATTACCGACGATGAGGTGTTCGCAGGCAGACAGACTTTTCTCGGAGAAGCCGGTAGAAGTTGTTTCCGCTTTCTTGCACAACTGGCGAAGAATTTCTTGTGCGTGAGTCAACGTATTCGGTCAAGGTTTCCTCCGCCATTAAGTAGTATTTTCAAACGTCATGGCTTATATTACAATATGAATGGTCGGTAAAGCAACCGCAAACGTTTCGTTTTGTACCATTGTTTTGAACCACTATGGATGGGAATAAACCTTACCCGGTTTAATTACATTTAAAGCAACCACTCCTAGCAGAAACGTACACCCTTTGTTCGATGGATCCTAACCGGAAGCTCTCTGCAGGAGTTGGTGCACTTCCCTGGTGACATCCCCGGAGTTGGTGTATAATTGTGGGCCACCGTTGGATAGCGTTTTGCATAAGGCTTGATTAAATTACTGTGTAATGCACATTGTATCCAGAACTGGAAAACCAGGTGCAAGCACCTGGATAGAACGAAGGTGTTCGGCTGTGTTTGCAATTAGCGGTGAATTGAGGAAGGCAAATAATTGCCCATAATCTTTAACACCGGAATGGAACGGTGTGATGTCATCATTTGGATGTGTTAAAATTTATATTTTCCTCACGCTTCATTAGCCTCTGTCTTGCCCTACTGTTATTGCAGTGGATGAGGTTGACCATCTGAAAACAGTTCCTTGTCTTAGGTCCTCCTTATCACGCAGTTGGATACACAAAGAATGAACGTACACGTGTTTGGCTGGAAACGTTACGGGAATGACTTTCGCCATTGTAGATTAATATTTTATGTACACGGTTTAATTTATTGGCTTGTCACCGGAATGGAACCGATGCGGCGGTGGTGTGCGTTGAACAACAACCCTTTGGACCTCCACAGCACCCTCCAGGGACCGTACCCTTCGGTTGGACGCACTGGAATAAGTGTTCCTTTGCGTCAGAATGGTGCCACCGGAGACAACAAGGCACAACCCTGCGGCATTCGTCCGAAGACAAATCTTTTACGACCACGACAAATAAGGGTAGGAAGGAGGGGAGGCCACCAAACGGCAAGGACAACGTCATGCGTGTGTGATTCATTTGCGTTGTGTGTTTATTGATGTGTGACGTTTTAACTTCCAAAACCGGGGTAGAACGAAGGTGGTTGTCCGGGTGTTGGGACGAGGTTGAAACATTGAACTATATGGCGACATGGACACAAATGGACAACGGCGAACATGCGACTCGCTTTGCATGCCAAACAGTATGGGTTCCGCTGACAAATCCTACCCCACAAAACACCCCTTTTCTACCACATTGGCGGGCCAGCTGGCCCCACCGAAGGGTTCTGCATCGGGCGGTCTTTCGCAAAATTGTTATTTCTCCGGAGTCTAGTCGATGAACTTTCCAACGGAATGTGTCTACGAGTGGCGGATTTTCGCACAGTTTGTTTACTTAATTTTATTTTTATCTTTCTAGCAAAATTCCTGAAGTAGCATAAAAATAAAACGTATCGTACGATCGGTAAACGATCATCATAAACGTGAGTGAGTGCAAAGAAAACCCCCGCCAGGAAAAACTCGTAAAAACGGTAAAGTGTGCTGTTTACACTGAAGGAGCATTCAGTCCCAGACGAGAGCCGTGTACGAGGGTGAAAAATGCGCATCAAATAGAAGAAGAAACAATTCCATCATCAATTCCGTTCGATCGAAAGATGCGATCGGCGCGCTGCTCTCGCGCCGCGAAGAAGCTTGTAGGAAGCTTTGTTAATGTGAAGTGACGGTTCTCGTAAGAGCTATCGTGAAAATAAAACGTGTTTCACAAAGTGATATTCTCGAGTGGCGCACACAAAATTGCGCACAACTGCAGCAGAGAGTGGTAGAGTAAATTAGCGAATTTCATTAGCGAAGCCAAGATGGACAGAACTGTAGGAGCTGTGATATTAGTCATTACGAGCGTCGGTATCCTGAGCGTGCTCCAGAGTCCGGCATTAGTTAGTGGTAAGTAGTGGGCCGTCCTGTACGCCCAAGGAACGTGCCTCGCAAGTATGCTAATTAAATCATTGCTTTAGTTAAAAGTGGAATGAAATGAATTCTGGAGAAAGTTTAAAAACTTTGTTTGAATCTTTACCAATTTATATTCAGAGTCGATTCTATGATTTAAATTTATACGTTCAACTCATTATTAATTTTTTTTTCATAACAAATTTACAAACATTTTGATAATTTTATATATTCGTGACTGTAAAAATGTCTGTTTAATATTGTGGTTTAAATTTTACGGCCGATTCCTGCCAGTCAGAAATATTTTAAAAGCATTAAACTATCTCTCGAAAATTAACATTAAATGTTTTAAAATGTGAAGCATCACTGATCAAAATTTACATAAATTCAATGGCTAATCCATTTGTATGTTGTTGTCCAAAAAAGGAGTTAACCCACGTTTAAATTTTTTTCCTAGAAAATTTCAAAAACTAAAGGTAACATTTTTACGATTTTATTTGCTGTTAACTGTTTTTTACATCTTGTTTTATATTGTGTTTCATATTTCACGACCTATCTGAAATAGTCAGAAAATTTTTAAAAGCATTAAACTATCTCTCGAGAATGAACATTAAATGTTTTAAAATGTTTGGAATTACCGAACAAAATTTGCATAAATTCGTCGGCAAATTCCTTTAGTGTTGTTGTCCACAAAAGGAAAATATGAGAAATATCTCAATCCTATAGATTTATTGAATAATTTGAATTTTTTAAACAACAAAAATGTATTCAGTATCATCATTCTAAATTCAATTTAAATAAATTTTGAACAAACATAGTGTTAATATCTTGCAACTCGATCTTGAAATTAAAATTCACTGTTAGTTTCGCAAACTCTCCTTATCTTTATGATACCTAATGATACTTCCGAAGAGGTTAGCAGTAACGTGTCCGGTTTTATGCGCCTTTTTGCTCTTCGTTTTGGTTGAGCAAAAGCGGTTGGCCAACACTAACCGCGTCGGTATGCTGGCTCGAGGAGTGTTCTTAAATTTCACGCAAACCAACCGATCCGTTGCAGAGAAGGGCACGCCGTCGGCAAACGCCACCTTCCGCCACACGAGAACCGGCGATCCATTAATCTCCAATTACCGGCGTGCAAAGCATCACTAGTTGCCCTAATTACATCACCTCAAGAAGTAATAAATAAGGCATAGCCATCCGTAAACCCCGACCGATAGGATAAGCTGTTGTTACTCTTGGTTTTTATTTTTCTTCATTTGCGTGGGGGTTCAGATTTTGTGGCCACCACATCATGGGCTTCGGCGGCGGCTGGCCGCGAAGAAGCTCAAGCAATGCCAGCACTGCTGCAGATGGCGGAACACTCGTCGCAAGCGTTAGCGGAACGTTGGGTGGCGTTTGTGGCTTGGCAATAGACTATCATTCCAGAGCAATACGATCCCAAATAACCTCCATTCGATGCGAAGAAGACAAAATGTCTATGAACTGAACGGCCGAGGAGGGCAAAGAACTAGCATGGTCGTCACTGCAAGCAATGTAAAGCGATCTGCACTGCTGCAGCATATCGTCGCGCTGTACTGCAAGAAGCGGAAATAGAAAGAAATGATAAAAAAATGGTACGTGGAAGTGATAAAATTCCACTCCGTGTCCTCGGCTGGGAAATGCAACAGATTCTCTTCTCGACGTACCCGGGAACGTCAACTAAATTCTTAACATCTCTCACACTCGGAAGGCGACTAAATCCGAGCTGCTGAAATGTTTACAAACAAAACGCACTTATCGGCGAACGTTGCTGACGAAGGTCTGGACTTGCTTCGGCACTAGAGCATAGTCAGTCTGTCTCTCAGTCGCTTCTATCAACTATTTGGGGCATCGTTTTGGTGTTGCCACTTTGTTTTTCTTCAGCACATGGTTTAGAAATAGCATAAAATGATCAAATGTTTTTTCCTCGCCCACAGCTTCCGACGTTGAACATGGCGCACCGGAAATCGAACCCGCCGATGAGACGATCGTGCTGGCGAAAGGTGCCTCGAAGAATTTCACCTGCCGATCACAGGAACCGATCGAGTGGACACACTACGCTTCGACGCATAATTGGGTAAGTCGACTAAATGATATTACAAGTGCAATGGATAATGTTATCATTCCTCAAAACCCCTCTATTGCCAGGAACCTCCGTACGAAGTGGTGGACCAGTATGAGGCAGACGATCCAGATAAGCCGTACGGGGCCGTGCTAGTGCTGACGGACGTATCAGCCTCGACGGTCGGGCGCTACTACTGCGTGCACAAGATGGCTTTCAACGCAGAACGCGAGGAAGAGCTCGAGGAAGGGCAAGAGGAGGCACGGGAGGACAGTTTGGACGATCTTGTGGCCGACTACCAGGCGGCGACCGTTTACGTGTTCGTGAACGACCCGGAGCAACCGCTGGTTCCGATCCCGCTGCCCGTTTTTCACGTCAACCAGTACGAAAGCTTCATCCTGCCCTGTAAACCATCACACCCAGACGTAGAGGTCGAACTGTACAAGGATCTCGAGGGCGTAAGTTTAGAGACCATCCACTTCGCTTTTGGACCACTTTATCTTTCCGTTCAACGGACGCCTTTCCTCTTGAACAACCGTCTTTCACCGTTCGGACTCCTCTATCGAAATCTTTCTCGCTTCTTCTACCTTCCTTCTAGCCTCAAAACTCTAGCCTTTTTAAAACGTCGTACGATCCGGCCAAGGGCGCTATAGTGCATAACCCTCTGTTCGATACCGGTCCAGTAGATATAGGTTGCAGGGACATCGACGCGACCGTCAATCAGAGGCTGACAGTTTTCATCAAGCGTACGTTAAGTTTGGTTTTCAATCCTTCAATCCATCTCCGCTTGGTCGAAACGAACAAACAGACCAACCCAATATATTCCTCTTTTAAAAACACACCGCGGTTCCTTTCCATGTTCCTCAGTGTACAAAGTTGAAATAAGCCCCTTTCTTCCGTGGAGTAATACACTGAGCGGTGATCCTTTTAAAATTATCCACACTAACGCAGCGCTTCTGTACATACATTCCCCAAGAGTAAGATCGCTAGTAACATCCGGAGAAAGATCATTTTCGTGTACATTGCAATGCGTTCCTCGAAAACGCAATGATTTTTCTTAAAATAAAATTCTCTCTTCCTAGCAGCTGAAACTCATTTCCTCCGACCCGAACGAACTGTGCCAGGCCGGTTAATCCGGGGGTCCCAAATGATTTTGGCGTTGGTTCGTTGGTTAATGATTTATGCACATGCAACCAACTCTCGGCCGCATGTTGCGCATCGTCGTCGAGAAGAGAAGACCTCTGGTGAGGCGTGGGACCGTGACGCGTTGTTTTTTCTGTTGTGATCCCTAAAAAGAACAGGCTCGTAAAACATGCTGCAGAACCGCAGCGCAGCATCGTTCTGCTAATGGGCTACAGAAGGGTGAGATTTTTCATCTTCTCGTCTTTGCCATTAATTAAACCGAATGGGGTGTGCGTGTTTTCGGATGCAGGATTCCCGGTTTATGCGCGTCATGTTGAAGCATCAGTCATAGCGTTTCAAGTCAGCAAAGCAAAAAACTTGTTAAGTTAAATGCATGTAAAAATGTACAAAAGTTTAGATAACCCATCGCCCGATCGTTGTGTACAGACACTTAGGTGTATTTAAAAATGATCGCATTCCTAGGGTAAATTGCCAGCAATGTTTTTTTAAACTCTTCGGCCCGATCGTCGATTCTCGAAACAATCTTTTTTCTATCCGTCTGTACCTTCGTTTATCGATTTAATCCATGCAAATATGAACCTTCTATCCAATACTTTCTATCACTCCAGGATTTGATTGACCAATATAAGTTCAGTTTCACGCAAGGATACGAACTAGAGTTTAACAGGCTGGAGGACGGCGGTTCCTACTACTGCCAGGCGAAAGGCCAATCCGAGCACCGCATCCACTTGGAGGTGACGATCAACGAACACTGTGAGTTTTCCTTTCCGGGCGGCACCGAACGCCATGCGCACCTCGACGCCGTAGCGCAGCGGGGCAACTATTCATTCGACGCTGGTGATGGTGCTACACACGATGACGAACCGCATAACGGCAGCACGACCGGCAACCGGGACCACAGGCATGGGTTGTTGGACCGGGGGGCGTTTTCCGAGGAGTGGCAAAATTCCGTATACTCGATACCGGATCTGGAAAGCAACGATCTGTCCAGCTCTGTCGTGGACGATGGACACATTTTGTCTCAAAAATTCATCGAAAAACGTTCGGTTACGCAAGACTTTGAGGCCAATTTCGAGAGTACCACGATTTTAACGGGGTCAACCGAACTAGTTACTAAAGTTACTTACAGTTATAATAACGCCACGGAAGCCCCAGGGACGGAACGGAATTTTTCCGACTCCTACGATTCGCCCGCGGACGCCAACGACACGGCCAATGCCACGGTTGCCGGCAGTAGCTCCCCTCGTTATGACCACACAACCGAAGACCGCCTCACGACTCCACCGAGTATCGCCAAAGTCTATCCCCATAGCGAGAACTCTTCACATCTTCCATTGCCTTATTCACGTAATTACTCACTCTCTCTCTCTCTC